>JAOTAV010094069.1:0-11100 GCA_026546445.1 Cyclargus thomasi | reverse complement strand
TGGTGTTTTTAAGACCAAAAAGTACTCTCTATTTCTTTCCAGTCTACATCCTATCGAAACGTTAAGTCTATGTCAAGCATCAAACCATGATAACTTTGTTATGATAAACACTGTTGCGAAATGTACTTAAAACAGATATCGCTTTTCACAATAACGGGTGTGATATTATCGACCGACAATAACGCGCCTCACGCCTGTGTGTGGAGGCTTGAAACTCATTATTGCGATTAGCATGCTTTGCTAGGTATCTTATAATAATGGTAGGATTCATATTATCATAATTATGCCTTTATAACTCAGGTGGCTGGATAAGACTTATATTTGTGTAAGTGCTCCCACGTAAAATTTCAAATTCGAATCGCATCGCAGAAATTTTCTGCAGCAAAACTCTTAATTCAATGACATCACGATGCGATGCGAATTCGCAGTCTCGTGAGTTGTGTGGGAGCCACTGACCCCTATTTTATACACTGGACTGACTTACTTTACCGAGACGATTTGAAGATGGAAACGAGTGGGAAAACAACTAAATCTGACGTAATTTGCAAATGGCCGCTTAATTGTTATAATTCTATTTCCTGTGTTTAACTAAAAGTTTGACGCGATAAAGTTTTTTTGTTATACGTATGTAAACTATAAAAACTCTTTTATAGTTTACCTATGAACTTCTACCACTTATTTAAACAAACTATAACATAAAAATAATACAAAATACGTGTGTTACGTTTCTTTCCTTTTTAGTTCCTTTCCCGCTCGTTACTGCCGTCAGCGCCAAAATACCGAATGTCGCATTACCATGGCTAGGCTTATCGTCAGGCCAGCGTATTTATAATATAGAAAGCAGTGGTGGTAGCACTGATATATATAATTAAAATCTTTACCTTTCATTTCTTCTTGTGATTTGTTTAAAATTTAAAACATTTTACCATAACATAATTTTAAAACCAAAAAATAGAGTTATTTTGATTAATAAAAAAAAGTTACATTTCGGTATAATTTCACGCTCATTTCATATAAACAGTGAAAAGATATCGCGTGTGCCAAATTTTGCGACTCGCCATGAGATTATCTGATAAGCTATAAGTGCAATATGTATCTTATCAATCTGATTGGCAGTTTGATAACGCTAATGAATGAAATAATAATAATTATCTACTTCTAGTGATGTAACTACCATCTGGGGCCACTACCAAAAACTGGCAAAATTATGCTACAATCAACGTTCAAAAATGGTTGGAGGTCAATTTCCCGCCACTTGAAACTTTAGCATACTCTACATTATAAGTTGATGAACTTGCTAACAAATAGATAAATTAATCACCTTTTTCATAACACGAAATAACATTGGTTTGAAAAGTAATTGAGTAAAAATCTATTGATTTTATAATTGCTACAAAAAACGTTTAAAAATGCTACAAAAATGTTTTATTTTATAATTATTTAGAAAGTATAATTTCCAAAATTATTTTACATAAAACTGTTTTTATAATAAATTTTGACGAACCTTTGTGAATAACAACTTACGGCGAATCAAGTACAGATAGTTCAACTCAGTTGTGCGCCCGGTCCTGTGTATGCGTGTGCTTGTGAATATACAACTTCCACTCACGTGGCAGTGACGCGGCAGGCGCAGTCCGAGTAAACCAGGCAACTTACCTACACATAGAATCGCGCGCACAACTGACATGAAGTATATAGACATAAAATAAAAGAAAGTAATAGATTTATACATTTTATTTACGACACTAACATGTTTGGTAATTGACAGTACTATACGAACAAAATATCGAAATACACCAAAAATAAACGGCTGCCTACTTTATACTACTTAAGCATAACTTAAATCAGTGTACAGTACCCTTATACCACGTTATACACAACTCTTGCATTTTGTCGGTTTATACCGAAACGAGACGAGACGAGAGCCACTCTTCACGTGTCGTGTTGCCCCTGTGTCCATGTGAGCGTCAATACAAGTCCATGCATTACTGAGACGGGTACCGTGTTTATAGTTCAAGGCACACATGGTTGCTGTGCCCTATGAAAGCTCTCATATATAGTTATATGTTACTCCTTTGAGCGGCACTGCGACCGTGGGCGTAGGTAAATAGGCTCGATTTATATGCTTCTGCGTAGTTCGGCGGCAACACCGCAAGCGAAAATGAAGCCGGTCAGTTGGGCCGTGCACAAGATTCAATTTTAAAAATATCTCGTTACATACTGATTTCTGTTCTAGTTCACTGCGTCGGTTAAACAGTAAAGTTGTAAATGTTCTGGATTTAACTAATAGTTGTCGCTAACACTCAACAGTGTCGCCACTATTACCGTTCCATACCATTATGACAAAGCTCGTACAAATGGATTGTCATGGAATGATTCCTAGCATTGATCATTATATCACATGTTGCGACCAACACCAGAAAAAAAGTATGTATGCCATGCTAGGGTCAATAGAGAGATAGAGATGGCTTATCTTAATGGGCCTGATCTCAATTGTATGTTAGTCTTGCCCAATATAATTATTCTCACGAATTACGTGAAAATTAAACCCGCAGGGCTATTATGTAAAAATTGCAAACATTAATAGTAAATAAACTAGCATTCAATTACTGAAGTTCAAATTTGGAATAATTTGTGTCAAAATCCATGCTAAAAGCACACAATAGGATAAAAGCAACCATTCCGGCTAGCTTTCTTTCTTATGTTACATGATACGAATTTGCTACTTCAGCCCTGCCGTTTGCTTCGTAGTCGAGTTGAAATTACATTTAACCAATAAATTAAATTAGTCTTACTTGTGATCACTACCAAACTCCATCGGAATGCGCATCGAATTAATAAACGAAACATTGATATATTCTTACACGACACATTAATTTGTTTCTTGTTCGTCTCGTTTCGGCTACAAATGACTTTAGTCTCTATCACACTGCCTCAGTCGACCACACGGGAAAAACAAGGAATGTCAAAAGTACAACTATGAGAAAAACATCATTTATATATAATATAAGGAAGTCGGTTAAAAATGAAACCCGTTTTTCTTGGTCACGGCAGCACGCGTGTATCGCTGGACCGATTTCACTAATACTTTTCTTATAACAGACGGCGACGATTTTGCCCAATTCTGATTTTTATAAAAGAATGATACACTAGAAACCAAATGGCATTAAAAAGACAATTTCACAAAGAAAGTCACTTTTCCTTGTTTTCTCCGCGTGGTTTTCAATTTTTATTCGTCATTTAAATCGACTCAGTGTGTCAGTTGCCTAACAATCAGCCCAGAAATCCATATCCTTTTCGACATTAGCAATCATGCTTTCATTCACCCATTTTCAGTTCTTTTTTTTTTTTCAAAATCATTGAGAACAAACAACTTGGCGAAGTATCTTAAAGCTCACACAAAGTATACAATGACTTTAATTTTCAATGTTCACTTACATTTTTTATAATAATATATAAAACGAATATCAACAGATTTTATTGCCAACCAGACATTATGATCTTCATGATTCCAACACGCCACGAGTTTCTTAGTGCCCGTGAGATCTAATACACTCACCATAACAACATTTGCCCTAAATTCATCATCATTAACCCTTTACTAACACACAACTCATGTATTCGGGTTGGGTTACATTTTAAAGCCTAAAACTATTAAGACTTGGATAATGGGATGATATTACATAAATCTGAGTCCCATTCGCTGGGTGCAATTTAGGTGCGCACAGCGCGCACGGTGGCTAAAAAGATCGCTGTTGTGTTTGGGGGCATGACACTTTTATAAATGACAGGCGGATATTGGACATCTCAAATCACAAATTTTTATCCGCATGTCAAACGCACCCAGCGAATTCGCTTTACATTGTACATGTGTAGTTAAAGGATATTTCAATATTAAAAATCCAAGATTCAAAACTTTCTAATCCTCTTATTAAACTACGGAAGGAGGTACCCTAAAATCTTTGATAGATGTAATATAAAAAAGTTTCAGTCTTACCCACACTTTTAAAATCAGAGTTACGCTTTTATTACCTCCAGCAAAAATACATTAACGTACAGACTAACAAAGTCAAATTAAGCCGTCTATTATGGCTCTAGAACCCGGCGTCTGCTTGTAGCGATACTATCTCGCGTTTAAATCGCTACAGTCGCGATCGCGCTGTACAAACGTCATATAAACGCGACTCGATAACGTTAAAAAATACTCGAGAATCATACGGGTAGAAAATAGTGGGAGGGGGTCCCACCATTTTTTACCATTATGTTGCCCGATGCGGTTGTGCGTTAGTATCGCAGCAGTCGCGCATTTCAAACAAGCTATCGCTCGCTGCAAGAAGTCGACGGAGTGCAGGGCTCTTAGATCGAATACTACACGCGTACGTTGAACATAGATACTTGCAGCAGTGAAACTAAATAGTTCCTTTTACGGATCTGCCGTCCTCAAGCTAAAATGCCGTTATGTACAAAAAGTACTTTTTGAGTTATGAGCAAAAAAAGCCGCAGTTTTTCTAAGGGCTTGGTACTTCACAACGGCAATATTAATTTTAAGTCGATGATTATAGAAGCTACAAAAATTTTGGTAGTACACGTCGATAGAGCTTTCTTTCTGATGACTTCAGATGACAATGTCAAAATCGACCAGATGTTGATAAACGACATTTAAGCTTGAGGACGGCAGAGACATAAGACATCTCTTACATAACAATATCAAGATATTGCACACATACCCTTATTATTGTAAGGCAGCGCTGAAAGTACCAAATGGTAGTTTAAATAAAGAGAGAAAGCGACAGATAGTTATCACCTATCTCTCTGTCTCACTATACGTGTAAAGACGTAATATTTTAGAGATTGTCACACAGAATGAGCACAGAGGATTGATTGATTGATTGCATCGCGCAAATATAATTTTACGTGGGTTTTCCACCAACGCGAATACTCAAATACAATTTAATACGTTACAGAGGTAGCGGAAGGGGGGGTGAGTCGAAGTGTGACATGGTGTGACAAGGTGTAGGGTCTCCTATTTTATAAAAGAAGGATTCCAAAATGGAATAATCGTAATAACAACACTTATTTTGAGCAGAAAAATATTAAAAAGTACCTACTTAGTGTAGGGCGAGTCTATGATAATGTTTTTTATTAATCCTACGATTTATTGTAAAAAAACTGATGATTTTACATTGTAAATTTTTAATAAGATTAAAACGAGCAAAATATCTAGAGACATTTTTGTAAGATTTAATCGAAAAATTTGAGTGTAATATATATATTTTTTATAATACACTTTTTTACTTCAACACCAACGTTCTCACAGTATTGCTATGATATTTAATTATCATCAATTATATCTCGCTGACTAGATTTCGATAGTTTCAAGACCTAGTTTCAATCGTTACAGTTTTATAAAATTGCCAACCCATTACGCAAATATAAGGATGTCAACTTGTTCTCAGGCCAAATTCTACTTTCGAATGCAATTTTGTTCGCTGGCGGTTCTTTTAAGGTGGCATTCCAACATTGAGGCGGGCAAGTGCGATCAACAATTCAAATAAAATGCCACTTATATGTGTGTGTGTGTGTGTTGTTTATAAGTGTGGACCTCTTTATATCTACCGCTCCATGCACCTTTGGAACACGCTGCCGTCGTAGGAGATTGGGAAGATGACTATAACGGGTATTTATAAATCCTAGACGCTGATAAAACGTGCGGTCACCCTAAGTGTGGTTTCAGAGTTATTGCTACCTAATACATCATACATACGCCGGCAACGCACTTGCGACCCTTCAGTCGTCGCGAGTGTCCATGGGCGACGGCAGTTGTTCGATCAGGCAACCTGTCTGCTCGCTTGCCTCTTAAAAAAATATCATAAAAAAACAAGCATTCCAAGCATCGTCACTACGTCTCTTTGTGCAAACCGTTAATGGTTATTCGGTTATTTGTGACAATGATGATGACAATCATACACACAAACGACAAAAGATTACAAAATATTACATCTGTTAAGGTGGCTTTTCGATCCTTGCGGCAGGCGACCTGGTCGGCCATAAATTTATATATTAATTTATGGCCGACGAGGGCGCCTGCCGCGAGGATCGAACCACTTTATATACTGGTATATAAGTTTTACTGCCACTGAGTATTGGCATTGAGCATGAATGGACGAAGATCGGAAAGCCTCCCGAAATCACAATTTGTTCTTGTATCTTTTATAAGCTACATTTCTCTATTCTTCGGTGCGTCGATGCTCCGACGTTCTATAATGCATAACATTTTATGATATGCCACATTATAATTAGAAGTAGTTAATGTTGGTTCTTGATGGAAATATGTTCAACATTAAAAACACTTTCACTTGGACCATTTCACTATATAACTTTAATTTATCCAAATTTAGCAAAAAACCCCACCGGTTTGGTATTAGAAAATCGACACTCGATTCTTTATTTATAAGTTGCACATTACGACCAGATTATGAAAATTCGTCATCGGAAGTAACGCGACATACACTCGTTCTTATTTATATTTACATGATCTTCAGTTTACAAATACTAATTTAAACGAGAGATGATAACAAAATGAGTTACTTATTTAAACATGACATGAAACTATGTCATAGTTTACAAATGACAAAAAGGCTTGACCTTAACGTACGTGTTAGTTTCGTCGCTTAGATTAAGTAATCGTAGTCTGGACAAACATTTGTACAAACCACTGGTCGAATTTGAGCATGTCCCGCTTCGTTGGAGGAACTAGTGTAAACGCTCAATATTGTTGTGGGCTTGGTGTTGACGTACGAGCTAATGTGGGCTAGCTAACTTGACATATGAGCGCTGAAAGCTGTGAGCGTGGCTTGAACGTACGAGCTAGTGTGAGCTCCCAATTATGAGCATGGCCTAGATGTTTGACGTTATGTACGTTTTGTGCTGTGGGCGTGGCCTTGACGTTCACATAATATTAACGTTCATCATTGTAGGCGTGAACTTGACGTACACATAAGCGCTCAATGTTGTGGGCGTGGCCTTGCCGAACGTACTTGCATTCAAGGTTGAAGGCCACGTAGGCCTTCACGTACACAATTATGAGCGCTCAATATTGTGGATCTAAGTGACGTACGTACTCGCGTTTAATATTGTGTGTGTGGCCTTAACACCCACACATAGACGATCAATATTGTAGCTTGAGATATGTACTCGCGCTCAATGTTGTGGCCTTGACGTGTGACGTTGTTGTGGGCTTGGCCCTGACGTACAAACTAGTGGTCGAACTTAAGTATGGAGTCGATGCTGAAGTCCGGGCGGCGGCGCTGCTCTAGCACGATGTACGTCTGCACGGTGCGCAGCGCTGGCTCGCCACCGCCCCCCACGTCATTTCAGCTGGGCTTCTGCTGAACCTCGCGTATTAGAAGCTGAAATGTAAATATTATAATTAGTTGGGATCTGTTCACATCAATTAGGGAAGTTGAAACAGATACAGATTCCGGATTTAAGTTGCTCGAGTTATGTCAAATCTAGATTCACAACATACAAATTAAATTGACATACTCCGACCAAATGACCTAGGTCCGTCAAGTGGCTCTCTTTGAATTTCCCAATAGCACAATCAAGGAAGTTAAAACAGAGTCAGATAGCGAATCTAAGTTAGTCGAGTTAAGTCAAGTCCAGCCGACAGATCACGACTTACATGAAGTTTCTGGACCAGTTTTCCAACCAAATGACCTAGATTAGCCAACTGGGCCTGTTTCAGTCTGTTACAGACAATTTAATATGTGGGTACGCTTGTGAATACACAACTTTTATTCACGTGGCAGTGACGCGGCAGGACTCGTCCGACTTAACAAGGGTTACTCACACATAGTGCCGCGCGCATAACTGAGTTGAACTAACAATACGTGGTTGCAATTATACCTGGTGGGCGCGCTCTGACGTCATCGTCTCAGTTGTGCGGGGCGGTGGCGGGCGGGGCGCGCCGTTCTCTCGCGGACACCGACTCGCGTCGGGCGGACCACTCACTGGGACTATGTCTGTCGATCAAAATATACTCTATTAATAGCGGACCGGACAGACGTCCTGTCAGTTTGTGAATCTAGACCATTCTCGAATACCTACAAAGAATTAATCAAACCCGGCCCAGTCGTATAGAAGGAGTTCAATGACAAACACATGCACAGAATATTATGATTATTAAACACACAAAATTGTTGAAGTCGAGATTGCAAGAAGCGCAGAATAATTTGAAAACTGCAGTTTTCTGCATACATGACGTATTTAGAATCAGGAAAACGATGACAAATGAAAAACTACTCTAAGAGCGTCCATGGCCTAATGGGTAAGACCTTTGGTTCGCACTCGAGATAGTGCTGCCTATTCGCTCATAGAGGCCGGCAACGCACTTGCGACTCTTCGGATGTCGCGAGTGTCCATGGGCAACGGCAGTTGCTTTCCATCAGGTAACGCGTCTGCTCGCCCCCTAAATATCATAAAAAAATTTGAAATTCATATTAATAAGAGCTTTGAAAGCGGAAAATAGTTCAGAGCCTCAGTAAATATGCCACCAGTTCAACCACAAAATGAAATACAATTAAGAATATCTTGGCATTGGTACTCCGATCCAATGTGTGTCCATGGGCAACGGGAGTTGCCTCCAATCAGGTAACCCGCTAGCTAGTTTGCAATAAAATTAACCCATGACATGAATTTATTCTGATCACAGATCACAAAATTTTCGCTTCATTTTCTGAAACATCTTATCTATTTTATTATCTACCCAGGGTATCTTATACACATCAAACCTATATTATTCCAATCTCAAATGATTTTTCAGATCCAAAAGCGTCCGTTAACCCAAAAATCTGGGAGTTTTTAAAATATTAGTTATCAGCTTCTTCCACTTATGTCTCCAATGTGGATCAGAGCTACGACATTATAGCCGGTGACATACCGTCTAAAACTCGGTAAAACTCTGGAGTGAACTATCACCAGCAGTATTTCCGGTCCGCTACGACCTGCAAACTTTCAACAAGAGAGTGTATTCCCTCTTAAAAGGCCGACAACGCACCTGCAACCCTACTGATGTTGCAAGTGTCGATGGGCGGCGGTAGTAGTTGCGTTCCATCGGGTAATCCGTTTGCTCGTTTGCCCCCTTATTTTATAAAAAAAAGATCGGCTACTATAATAAAGAAAAATAAAATAAAATAAAGCTCTTTAATTTCTATGTTTTATAAAGTTTTTACATAAACTAAGTTAAAGTATTGTATACAAAAAGAACGATAGAAAAACGCACATTTCGTTATACCCTTGCCTTAACAAAATAAACTATTTATTTAATTATTTTTTTTTTACATGGCTCCTCTTCGGATAAAGTCCTGCTCTAACTTTTCTCATGTTTTCCTTGTTGACGCTACTCCCATCCAATCCTTGCCAGCTTTATCTTTTATTTCGTCGACCCATCTACCTCTAGGTCTTCCTATCAGCTACTTTGTCGTAGATTATTATGCATTCGCTCAAGATTGGCGGTATGTCATTAACCGTCTGTCAAAACAATTATCATTTCCATACAAAACGTGATTAAGTAAACAAAGTTATGTTGTAACTTTGTTGTTGACAACCGCGGTTTGTATGGATATTTGACAGAGGGTTAATGAACCATACCGCCAATAAACTGCATAATTCCGATTACATATCGAAGCACAGATATTAAATAATTAAACCTTACAACTATCGTATTTCATCAAATGTATTTTTTTTTAATTATTAATACACTAGTCGATACCCGCAACTTCGTTTCGCGAAAATTTGTGTATCACGGAAATCGTACATTTTCTCGGAAAGAAAGTATTCTATATGTTGCCTAGACTTAATAGCTATTAAATAAAAGAGATTTATTCGAAAATTAGCCCATACAAACAGATAGACAGACAACTTTTTTTGTCCGATTTGTATTCTATTACTGTTCCTAAGCCCACCCACATTGATAATTTTGTAAAAATATTAATTGTACAGACACTCCAATTTTACTGTTTTATTAAATGTATAGATTGTACAATCAGGAAAGCTGAAACAAGGCCAGATTGCGGATATAAGCAAAGTGGTCAAGTTATGTCAAACCCAGCCGACGGGTGATGACTTATATGGAATTGACATATTCCGAGCAAATGACGTAGGTCCGTCAACTGGCTCTTATTCAATTTCTCCCATTTTACATACTGTTAATTGGTTCCTAAAAAAAATTTTCAACAATTTTAGCTAACATAGTCTTAAGAAATTATATTCTCCTACTAAAAAAAATGGATCTATATTTTATATGGTCTGAAATAAAATGATTATTATTATTAACAGTCTAAAAGATATGTTCCTATAGCTTCTGCCGGGACGAATTGTCACCAGAGAATTTTTTCTTACATTCAACAGAAAGCCACATTATTAACTACATACTAACTTTTGCCCGTGGCTTCGCTAGCGTAGAATTCGAAAATTGGTAAAAATTGGATCTTTTTTAAATAAAACGACATATTTTTTCAAAACCAAAAGTATTCTCCGTCCTTTAACTAAGTCTATGCCAAAAATCATCGATTGGTTGCTTAGTTTAGGAAATAAACGAACAAATAAACACACTTTTCCATTTATAATATTAAGCTTTTGCCCGCGACTCCATCCGCGTGGTAACAAATATATGAATTGTTAATTTCTATTACTAAATTAAATGCTTATCACACCTAGTGACCTGTTAACTGAACCCGCAATAAACTTTTTAACTTTAATATTTTGAGAAATTAATTGAGCAGAGTACAATGAGTAGCTGTCAAGCGCCGTCGTAGTGCATGCCAGGTATCAGAGATGGCGCTGTATGTGTTTAATGATTTCCATGTTTTCCTGCATTTCTCTGCATCTTTCTGAAAATTTTCCCGATTTTTTTGCTACAAACCTCACGGAGCCCGAGACTTTTCCAGCGAAAGCAAAACCGCGAAAATCGGTTCGTGCGTTCTGGAGTTAAATCGTCAGGAAGGCAAACCCGACTTATCTAACATATAAAATTCTCGTGTCACAGTTTTCGTTGCCATACTCCTCCGAAACGGCTTGACCGATTTTGATGAAATTTTT
>JAOTAV010094068.1:0-11105 GCA_026546445.1 Cyclargus thomasi | reverse complement strand
TATATACCGCCGTGTTTCAAGAACTTCGATAGCGCGATGCAGGATTATTACGCTTAATGTGGGTACCGCCACATATTTAATACTTTTGTACCATGCACATTTTAAGATTTTTATTGTATGATACACATATTTAATACACGTCTAAGACCCAGAATTTGAAACACTTTTGCTCCGTCGGCGGGATAAGAACCCGCGACACCCGGCTTAAGCTACCAAATCGCTTTCCAACTGAGCCACAGAGTTCGTCAATATATTATGATTGGGTCACGTTTTTACCCTTTTGTATGGAACCCAAAAACTACGTCAAAATCGGTTTGTCTGTCACCTGATCGTCACTGAAATAATAATAATAATCATTTATTTCGGAATCATACGTCCATTAAAAGTTATATATTATAATAAATAAATTAGTAACAATTTTTCCTTACACTAAGTAGTGTTAGTGGAAATTATTAGTTATGAAATGTTAGTAATACAATGAGCCCTAGAAGTATGTTAGTAATTAATTGAAGTGTGTATGAGATCGATGCACGAAAACACGTCAAGTAATTAAAACACTTCTATCAATTACTTCTAATTATGTCTACCTTACGTACCCACTACTGTTTAAATGCTTTCGCCAAAATCAAACCAGAAAAGGTCATTAGCCTTCTGTCAAAATTTGTCATTTCTATACAAGCCGAGATAGTTAAGATTTCTAAGGTTTACGCGATATCACTCATGGTTTTTAACATTTACGGATTTACGTAACCAGTCCACCCGTGACCACGGCCGCTGGAAAGCAGCCGAAACGTCGGGAATAAAAAAAAAGTGCTCCGCGACAAAATCCGTAAGTGCTTAAAAACCATAAGGAAGTGACAACAGAAGTAATCGCAAATCGCGCAATCGGAAATGAAATTTTTTGACAGAGACTTAAGGGACCGTCCATAAAATACGTCACACAATTTTCATGATTTGTAAACCCCTCCCCCCCCCACATTGTTATGTCACTTTGCACTTTTTGCGATATTGGGGGAAATCATAAAAGGTAGTTTCTTCGTGCTCGATTCTTTTTCGTGCAAAATCAAATATATTTGTGATTTGCCAGCTTTAAAATATATTTCAATCGTATCAGACATTTGGGGGTTCAGTCTCGCGTATCCTATTTAGTTTAATGAAGGAATAAATGTTGATTGTTTCGTGCATACGAGTACGAACTGTTTAATACAAATTGGAAGTGAGTACAGTATACATACACAGGTGTACGTGTAAGCGACATGACATTATGGATACGGCATAAAGATACAAGCTACATGTCCAAAAACAAAAAACTCGACCGCAGGAACCGTTTCATTTAGGCAACGCAAAATTTGGCACCAGAAATCCGCCATTTTTATTTTTAGGATTCCGTACCCAAAGGGTAAAAACGGGACCCTATACACTTCAATATATGTCCGTCTGTCAGTCCAGTACAGAAAAAAAAATTGGGAACGGAAACCTTCTTGTGCGAGTCCAACTCGCGCTTGGCCAGTATTTATTTTATTTTGATATATTATCTATTGTCACTCTCACAGTAAATACAAATCTAACGGCATCTCTCAAGCCAAAATCCATCAAGCCGTTTAGGCTGCAGAGCGTGCTAAACAATTATACATACATAATCTCGAAAAACATACACTCCTGGCGAAGTCGGGAAAAAAACTTTTTTACTAAAGAAAATTCGTCGGGTGTCTCCACTATACAATTTATTATTCAATTTTAACAACTCTGTTAAATTCATAAATGCTTTGTGTCTCAAGTCTGTTGCAGTCTCTACATAATCGGCAATGAAGTACTTTGTCAACGAGTTGACCAAAGGAAATCATAGAATAATTTTCGGTGGGCAGTACCGAATAATTACCGGGCAAGCGAGCAGACGGATTGCCTGATGGAAAGTAATAGTTATTGCAAAGTATCCGAGGGACGAACGGAAGATAAAAGATCCATATAAAAAAAAATTAAAATAAAATCAAGATTTGCACTCCTGTTCTAGAATATTGAAAACGTCACACGACCGAAAGGGACAGCGAACATTGATTAGTTAAACATTGTTTAAATATTTTTATGAATAAGAGGGTTGGTTATCCCCTTTATATACATCTCTTTAAAATTAAGCCGACGAACACGGCCATCAGTTTAAAAAGTTTTTTTAACCAAAACTTTAAAGGTCTGTTTCACCGAGTGGACATCAATTTTTTCTAAAAAATTGGATTAACTACGAAAAAAGTCGGTTAAGATAAACGATTTTTATACAATATCGCCGTTGCCCGCGACTCTGTCCGCGTGATAACTTTCCTCTTGAAACTTTTACTATTTTTTTTTGTTACAAACCTCACGGAACCGAGACCGAGAACGAGACCTTTTCAACAAACGCAAGACTGGAAATCGGTTCGTGCGTTCTGGAGTTATATGGTCAAGAAGGAAAACCCGACTTTTTATATAATAGACAGTACATTGAGTAACACTATAATCCCTACAAAAAATTCTTATTTCTTCTTATTTCTTGTTTTTATCATTTTTCAAATCCGAAGCTCTGGATGTACGGTCGAGGCCGTTGGCACATGAAGGCGCCTTAACAGTAAAATTAATAAATACTTTGTCCCAAGTCTATCACGATTCACATCCACAAGTTTCGTTCGTTTGAAGCTGTCTGTAAACGAAACATCACCGTCTCTCCCAGGGGCGACACAAAATAATTATTTTTCGTTTTTCATTACACCGATACACTCACACCGGCGCGGGGCGGGTTATTAAATAAATATTGTCACGGTGCATCTATTAATTATTAAGTTACATTTCGTATTAACTGGACCTCTTATTTGTATTGCGTATTTTTTGCCGTGGGAGAGCCACTTCGGCACGAATGGGCCGGCTCTGACACCACGGCCTCACAGAAAACTGGCGTGACGTTTCACGTTGCGTGTTTCGCTCAGTGAGTGAGTTTACCGGTGGCCCAACTCCTTTTGTACCCTATCCCTTTTCCCATTCCCTCATCTTTACGAGGGAATAAGGAATCTATCTTTATTAATTAATGTTTTATACATTTTTAAAATAGTTTTTCGGCTGTGGTGAAAAGTTGAACTTTTTTAGATAAGCCACTTCCGCTTTCTACCGTCGATATGTTACCCGTGATCTGCCTGCTGAGTTTTACAGATAAGGTGACCAAATTAATACATCAACCTCTGCGGTAGTACAATTCTCGCAAAATCATACTAAGTAGCCACCAAATCTTCACAAATATGTACTCATAATAAATATCTCAAGTCGAGCTCGCGTCGCACATCATTATTCTGAACTCAGACGTTTTTAAAGCGATATCGCTGAGGTGCCAAAACGATATCAAGTTCGCATTAACGATCAAACGATAAAACGATGATATTCAAATCAAAACGAGCATTTTATACGCATTTGAATCATTAATCGCGTTTTTATTTGGCGCGGGATATATCTTTTAATAATGTTGATATTTATTTACCTCTGAGTACTCATTTGAATAACGAAAAATATTTTTTTTGCAATTAATATTTGTAGGAAAGTACGTACAATTTAATTATTTTAAAGTGCAGTACCTTTCCTGTAAGTACATATTATAAGCTTCGATGAATAAGAAATGATTAAATGATCGCTTTTTTACCGACAACGTGTTGTACACACAACCTAAAATTCTGCAGGAGTCATCCCCGGCTTAGTCTACTATATTTTTGATTCACATTTTATTCCTATAACTCCAGCTTATCGTGTATGACAACGAAACCTTTTGTTCTATATTGATAAGATTTTATGGTACATGTTAAAGAAGTGAACCCCAAAGTATAAGTATAGAGTACCGTCCATATCCTGAAAGTTCATACCACAAGTCGCTCGGGACTATATATAAGTTTCTCAGTAATTGAGTTGTGTTGTCCTTGTTACTAGTTCCTCAAACACCACCGCCCACGACGCATCTGCCAATCTCGACGCAAATATTTACCGAGATAATTAGACGTGCCAGAATAGGGACGAAAGAAGTTCAAAAAGATTATCTTAGTAATAATCGCTGAGAAATAGAAATGATGATATTATGAACGAATTTTTTTGTAGGTACGGGTAATTTATTATTTTTCGCATCTACAACATTTCGTTTATTGTGGGTGTAACTACTTATAAGTTTATATTTTATGTTAAAGGCTTAAAATTAACAAAAAATTAAAACCGGCTTCCAAAAAACAAAAAAACAAAAACAATGAAAAATAAACTAAAAAGTATTAAATAAAATTTATTCTTTAATATTGCCTATTTGAGAATTCTGTGAGGCATCAGCCTATTTCCGTACACAATCTTCATTATTTTAAAGTCGGTACCAGCTAACATGTCATGATTTGTCTAGATTTAAATTTTTGACTGCTACCGACTTCAAAATAATGAAGTAATACCCATAAACTGAAGTACTACTCTATACAAAAAAGAAAAAAGAGTAATCATTGAACAAACAAAAATAAAAAAAAATCCACAGCCGAACATATAACCTTCTCGTTTTTGGAAATCGGTTAAAAAAGACGCCGACGTAGTAAACACGATGGCCGCGAAGTCGCGTCGCTCGCGCTTTTCGTAGGTTTTCGGATTTAGGATTCATCATTTGGAAAATAACACACCTATTATGAATCCAAGCGAGTTCCACTAGATAAATACTTAAACTAAAGATTGGGGTTAAAATTAGGCGAATTAGTTCAATCTTTTAGCTTTTTTAAATTTCGCTCTAGGTTTGATTTTTTTTTCAAGAGGCAACTCTGAATTTCTTTACTATCAAGCCTAGTTCATCTGATTGTGTTTCCATTAGCAAATTTCACTTTGATATATCCTCAACTAACACTGTATTTTTTTTTTAGAATATTACGTCAATTTATAATTGATTTCAAAAATGGCATTCAACGGATAAGGCCCCCTAATTTAAAGCCGTGAATCATCGTTATATTACTAATAGGAAGATGTTTTTTTTCGTTTGTCCTTCCTTTACTTCCAAACAAAGCAACCTATCAACTTGGCTTTTGTCAAAGACTCATTTGAAAGGACGAAGTGTAACATTTTGCCGTCCTCAAGCTAAAATGCCGTTAACCAACATCTGGTCGATTTTGACATTTTAATTTCATCATAATCAGAAAAAAAAAGCTCTATCGACGTGTGTTATAAAAATTTTTGTAGCTTTTATAGTCATCGAGTTATTAAAATTAATATTGCCGTTATGAAGTAGCATGCCCTTAGAAAAATGGCCACGTTCTTAACTCATAACTCAAGAAGTATTTTTTGTACATAGCGGCATTTTAGCTTGAAGACGGCAGCATAGTCCTTACGTCTAAGAAAAAAAAAATATGTTTGTAAAGGAAATTTACAAGAAAATTAATATTTTAACGCGATTTTCGATATCCAGGGCAAGGCGCTGTCAAATGCTAGTTAAATAAAAACTGCGTACTTTCATTAACTTTCAAGTATACAATATACTCTAATTAATCTCTAATTATCCGAAAGGAGGAAAGGAATCAAATTTTTTTTTAATTTTAGGGGTCAAGCGAGTAGACGGGTTACAACTGTCGTCGCTCATTGACAATCGTGACATCTGAACGGTTGCAAGTGCGCTGCGTTGGTAAACTCACCCACTGAACGACGCCGTCTCACGCCAGTTGTCTGTGAGAAAACTGCGTTTAACAAAACACATTCACTTAAACTCAAATTAGTTTTTCCAAAATAGGAAAATCTGTTGACACGACGACGTCACATGTACCGTTTTGTAACCCGACTCTGTTTGTGTTTGTCTGTTTCTGCAATCGATATCTCGGGAACTCGGCAGCTGCTCGCGACTTTTTCCTCGTTTATTTCAGCGACGCCATTTTGTTTTTTGTTTTCCAGTGAAGACGTTCTCGGAGATGCCGTACAGTCTTGTGTGGCTTTGTTCTGTTTAGCTCAGAAATGAAAATGTTGAATTTAATAAAATTATTATAACATTTATTGTGTGTGTACAACAAAAATATAACATAATAACTGTGCCCTGCTCCTTCCGGCTTTAAGAGGAAAAGATATGTATATAAAATATGCATATAAATGTATATAAATGCATAAGTAGGTCTGTTAGTCTGTATGTTACGCTTTGAAGCAGGTTGTGGGTATCATCGAGTTGAATAATATTTCCGCGGGTTAAAAAGTAGCTATGTGTTAATCCAGGACGAGCTAAGTGCTATTAATAAGAATAACCCCTCTCCCCTCGTCTCCCCGCGCCGCCCGCGCGCAGGTACCTCATATGTGACATGTTCGATGTTTGAAACATATGCTTAAGCGAAAAACATAGGTACTGATCGGACGCGACTTACGGACGCGACCGACAGCCGCGATCTAGATAATAATCGTTCGTCGAAGTGTGCAAACTATAAGTCGAAAGTCGCGGACGTTTTGTATGGACTGTCAGCCGCGTCTGACGTCAGTCGCGGACGTTTTTATATGGGCTGTCAGTCTCGTACGATCAGTTTGTTTCCAGCTTTACTTGAACTATTCTTGCAGTGTCTCAACACACAAAAAGGTATTTTCCATGACTTGAATAGGTAGGATACGTGTTAAACAAAATTTATTGAATACAAATTATTGTGATAGCGGGCTAAAAGATATACAGAATGACAAAAAATCTCTGAATTCTGTTAAGAAATAAATAAGATATTAGCGATTTCAGTTTTCTACCCATCTCTTTCTCTCAAAACATTATTTAGTATGAACTTTGTATGCAGCTTATGGAATTTGACGTCACAATCAATATCGGATTTCTCGTTCTAACTGACTACTTTTAAAGGCTTGCAACTTTATTCAATGTTATCAAAAAACTGATTGGACTACATCGTTTTTCAATAAAGATTTATTTAAACAAAGAATAAGAAATCGTGCATATTCCCTATTGTCCGGAAAGCCAGAGTACGACAGAGTACGTGTGCAGCGCGCACGCCGCAGTGAAGCGTGACATGCCATTATCTTGTAGTACCGTACCGTTGGTAAGCATGTTGGTAGCTTAAGCCGGTGGTCGCGGGTTCGAATCCCGCCGACGGAGCAAAAAGTTTTTCAATGCTCCCGGGTCTTGTATGTGTATAAAATATGTGTATCATATAATAAAAATCTTAAATATGTGTACAGTATAAAGGTATTAAATATATTTCCGTTGTCTGGTACCTGTAAGTCCCTCGGGTAATAACCACAGGGCCAGACTGATGTGGTGTGAAGCGTCCATAGATCATATTCACTTTGTAGTATTTACCTTAATGATTTTGGCAGACATTATGACGTAGACATCCGAAAGGATTTTGGGCGAAAGAATACACAGTGGTGGCTTATGTATTTCCGAATTTCCACGTGTTCGTCGACCGATATATAACGAATACTAACGTTTGTCCACCGTACGCCGTGACCGTCAAAGAGATTATTTCGGACCGATAAAATGCTTAGTATCACATTTCGTCGCTTCTCTGTAGCGGTATAGAGCAAAATGACACCTATGATATTTTAGGGGCAAACGAGCGTCTGCTCTGGCTTACCCCATGAAAAGCAACTACCGTAGCCTATAAGCACTCGCAACTTCCAAAGAGTCGCAAGTGTTGCCGGCCTCTATGAGGGAATAGGGAATGGGAATAGGGCTAAGGTATTAGAAAAGTCGGTCCACCGGTAAACTCACTCACTGAACGAAACGCAACACAACGCCGTTTCACGCAAGTTTTCTTTGAAGTCCTTGTCATACATTGGTATTTTATCGGGCCGAAATATCTCGTTGACGGCGTGCGGTGGACAAACGGCCCAACGTGTGACTATTTACTATTCACAAAATGGTGCGTTTATTTTTCAATCTAAACGTTTCTATAAATACCGGGTACTGCTGAAACCGTTAAGATGAAGTTTATTTAATACGGTAACGCAATCCAGATGGAATGTAATGATGGGTTCAAAGACCAAAGTATCATTAACTGGCTCTTAGCACTAATAGGTTGCTGGTTAGTTCCGGGTAGCGTTGCCAGGCGTCCGGATGAAGCCGGATATAGTTAGGCTTCTTGAACGCATGTCCGGTCATAATAAACGGGGTGTGTATTGTCCGACTTTTTCGTTAAAATTCGCAATAATAAAGTACTTATCTAAGACTCATTTAGCATCCGATTTTGTTTATTATTTCACTAGAAATTAACAAGATATTTATGACAATAATCAAAAAGCCTTGATTTTACATACAATTTTTGTCGTACCAATTATAGGTACTACAAAAATTGTATGTAAAATAAATATAACTAATGTTATATTATATATATAATGTAAATATAAATAATGTTATATAAATAGATATAACTAATGTAAAATAAAATAACTAATAAATACTAAGACAAAATCCTCAATCATATAGAATGTCCGGTTTTTTTAACCAAATATCCGGTCAAACTGGCTGGTCACTCCGGCTATTAGGTTTGGCGACCTGGCAACTCTAGTTCCGGGTTCGTTTTAAGGAGAATTTTTGGAGTATTTCAGTGGTCAGATAGTGACCACGGAGCAGTCCCTGATTTTCAGTGTGTGGTGTGTGAGTGGATACCAATTCAGATTCGATTTTTAATCATTGCACTGCCTTCCTCTGTTAATTATTTTGTAGTGCCTCGATTATTATTATTATTTTTTATGTATACTTTTTTTTTAATTGTCATTTATGAACATCATATTATAGCGTGGAATGGTAGTTTTTACGTATAATTGCTAGGTCTGTATAACATTGTTAGTAATAAGAATTCCTGCATTTTTTTTACTTTTTTTTATGTGTAGTGTAATGACCAAAAAAACGTCTGAATAAATGTTTTATTATTATTATTAGTAGGCAAGTTATTTTTAACTTATCTGTATATTACCGGTATAACGCAGACATCCTATACAATGACTAGGCAATGTATAGAATGCCGCGCCCGCGCCGCTTGCATTTAGGCAGTGTATGAAATATTATAAATATCTTCATTCATTACATATTTTTCCTTGGCAATCCTAGGAATGCCTAGGCATTGTATGGAATGGCTAGTTTTCTGTGAGGCCGTGGTATCACTCCGGTCGAGCCGGCCCATTTATGCCAAAGCATGGCTATTAAAAAAAAAAAGATTTATTCAAATCGGTCCAGTAAAATTTTCCTTTTTGTTTGTACGCGCTAATTCCTAAAATTAGCGCGTACAAACAGACAAACGGACAACTTTTTTGCTCGATATGTATTCTATTACTGTTCCTTAGCATCCAAACATTGATTATTTTTTAAAAAATATTAAATGTACAGACACTCCAATTTTACTATTTTATTATATGTATAGATAAAGGTACAGCGCATACATCAAAAGCTCCTAAGCTTTATCACCTAATCGGTAATGAGTTATCAGCTCAGTAGTGATCAGTCCGGATGTCTGCCGCACGTGGCTGCACCAAAATACACCCGGTTGGTGCACCGTGGTCAACCGACAAGATACACATGAGGTGCCCATCTGAAGATAAGTCGTAAGATCGACTATCAAGTATTGAACATTGTTCTGCATTGAATCTGAAAAATACATGTCCTGATATATTGTAATTACAAATTGAATTTTACTTTTTGTTTCCTATCAAAAGTGCTTTGTAATTAAGTATTTTATATTTCAATTTTAAAAATCTTTATTAAATGTTTCACAGTCCGCACTTTTTGTTTTAGTTAATAATTTAGTTTTATGTTAAGTTACAAACAATTCAAAATAATTTATGTCTATTACATGGATATTCATTTCCATTTATTTGTCCCTTATGTGATTTATTATTTGCAACTTTCGCAATGCATTATGATCGTGTATCACTTGAACTACTCAGTAATTTAAATATTAAATATTCATAATTAAAATATTACTTGTCATTTTATCTCGGCAAAATATCCTGAGATTTATCCCAGAAAAGCCCGCCCGCCCACGGCACATTCCGAGATATTTCTGTATCACACTTCAGCGGGGACAGTTTTGGGCGGGATCCAGTTGTGCGCCCGCGCAGCGCGTGCGCGAACGGGACGTTTACTACAAATATCTTCGGACTTACCTTGAGATAAAACTATATACAATAATTTTGAGTGTTATTGTGTTTTTAAGTGCATGAAAAAAAACATGTGAAATATTTTTTATCATAATAGTAAAGCAGTTTTAAAGTGAGAAGAAGATTTTGTGACTTAAATGGACTTTGTTTTTCGATATTGTTGTGTGAAACATGTGTACAAAATGTGACTCATGTGACAATGTTTTTCGACTAAAGAATTCTCCCTTCGAATCGCGAGCCCATGACTCACAAGAAACATGAAAATAAACAAGCCATAAACCGAACTATTTTGGATGCAATGAGAGCAAAAGGACAAAATGGCGCGCGCGACTGTATTTACTCATAATTTGTTTATTTGTGTTGCCGTCTCGCTCCTGCTGCCGATGACGGACGAGGCGAAGGTGTACGATGATGCCCGAAGCTTCCCAAAGGAGGAGAAGCGGCTGACGAGGGAGTACCATCTCCGGCAGGGTGCGATAAGGGGGTTGATAGTGAAGCCGGGTCGGAACTATGACCTGCAACCCGTAGAGATGTACCTCGGTGTGCCGTATGCTGCACCCCCGGTCGGTCATTTACGGTTCATGCCTCCAGGTAAAGACTTAATACCAAACCTACAGTGTATTGTAAAAAGTTCGCTATGAAAGTAGCAGTTCTGAATTGAAATATAAAGGTATTTGTATAGGCATACTTATTTCACTTACCCATATATTATCACATTTATTTTCAATTTCAGCACTGCTACTTTTACAGTTAACTCTTTGTAAGACACATCACCGGCCCAAAGCATTATCCCTTATTTTTTTACACCCTGTATAATAGTAACGGTGGAAAATAAAATTCCGTACATTAAGGGCCTGTTTCACCGCTTACCGATAAAGTTTCTGTTACACTATCTACAAATCTTTTGACAGATTCTCCATTGACCAACTGTCAAACAAAGATGTGCTGAAGCTGGCAATCCATGACAGTGTGTCTCATGCAGTCGTAGCCATATCTAGGCATACTAATACCTGTGTCTATTACAC
>JAOTAV010094067.1:0-11105 GCA_026546445.1 Cyclargus thomasi | reverse complement strand
GCGTAAGATTGAATTGAGGGTGCATCTTAGATATTAATGTTTTAAATGGTGTCCATCGAGTATAGCTATTTTCAATCATCCGCCATGAACTGAGGGTGAAATTTCGATTGCATCAAAGTGAACCTTTGCGTGATGTTAGTTCCCGCCGTGTAGAACCCCAATTACCTAATCAAGATTCGCTGTCCTTTTCTGTCATGTGACGTTTTCAACATTCCAGAAAAAGATTGCGAATCTTAATTAGTCAAACACTGTTTAAATATTTTTATGAGTAAGAGGGTAAATTATTATTGTTTCAATAAAACCTCGTAAATAAAATCTTTTTCATAAGTTTTTAGAGTTCCGCACCCAAAGGGTCCAAACGGGACACTAAGATCTCGATTGAGTAGCTTGACAGCTGAAATTTTCACAGATTACCTATTTCTGTTGCCGTTGTAACAACAAATATTAAAAAAATTCTCATAAAACAAACGTATATTTTGTTATTTTCTTACCTTTGATAATAGAATATGCTGATATGGTGTCGTCTACAACACGCTGTCGCTTGATACGACGTAGTCTATTATAGCAGTTAAGCTTTTGATAGCTCCCGTTTTCTCAATTTTTGGGTTTCTACTGGTACCCTTCGTGCGCGTGTCGAACTCGCACTTGGCCGGCTTTTCTGGATGTTTTCCTTCTTTGCTAACTTTTCTCGGTGAAATTCCTCTCCGACGCCTTCAAGTTAAAGAATTAAGAAGTTGTTTACTTTTTATTAGATCCCATTTTTTTTCTCCTAATATATTAATAAAGTTAATTTTCTAATTGACTGCCGAATTAAAAGGGCGGAAGTTTTTATACGTTTATTTTCGGTTTATGTCCAATGTAATTTAAGGAACATTGCAAATCGTCGCTGCGCGTATGAATCCGCGTGAGAGCAACTCGTAAATACCATGTATTTGCTTTTTGATGATTTTACAGGAGCAAGAAAAAACGTAATATTTCGGGTGTTTCAATTCGGTTTCGATAGCACAACCGACGTTTCTAATTGGATAATTCAAATCAGGTGAGGTATAATATTAGCCAATAGGCGTTTAGAGTCGGCTGGCACGATATTTGAATTTTGCGCGTTTTGTTGTTACGCAGTATTTACAAACTGCTCTTACACGGTTTCGTACGTGCAGTGACGCTATGTCCCTCCCAGGAACTCAAAGTATCTCCATATCAAATTTCAACAAAATCGGTTCAGCAGTTTGGGCGTGAAGAGGTAACAGACACACTTTTGCGCATTACTATGGAAGTGTGAAAGTATGGATTTATGTTTGTACATGAGTTATTGCGTCACAAACACACATATACGTACAAGTACTACTTTATAGTTTAGTTTTTTTCTAATTAGACGGCAATGATGAAAAGCAAGAGTTACGTGGGTTGCCGACCTTTAATACGGAATATGGTAATTTTTTTTAATGTAATTTAAGGGGCGAGCGAGCAGACGGGTTACCTGTTGGAAATCAACTGCCGTCGCCCATGGACACTCGTGACATCCGAAGAGTCGCAAGTGCGTTCCCGGCCTTAAAGAGGGAATATAAAACGGAAATAGGGATAGGGGGATTAGGGAAGTTGGGCCACCGGTAAACTCACTCACTGAACGAAACACAGCACAACGCCGTTTCACGCCAGTTTTCCGGTCGAGCTGGCCCGTTTGTGACGAAGCGTGTCTCTCCCACGGCAATAAAGTTAAGTAAATAATTTTGCTTTGAGGAAAATTCTAAAGCATCGAGTGGAATGTAGAGCTGTATTCAAACACGTTGGTATCGTTTCCATTCTAAAAGTATCCACGTTTACAGAAATGCAAGTTTTCTGTAGATTAAAGGCTTGGTCTTTGTGGTGGCCATCTTGGGATTGCATTGACAGCCCCCTCCCTGCTCCTACCCCTAAGCAAAGGGGGGAACTTCCTATTCAAAGGGACGAAGAAGTTTTTTTCAAGTTATTGGATGGCATGTCTTGGGATTTCTTTTGAAATCTTTGTATATTTTTTTTGCAGAAATGAGGATGAGATTAAGTTTAAGTTCATTCGAGTAATAATAATTTTTAATTGCCTTCTTAAGTCGTTACATATATAAGTGGACTCGACAGACGTTGTCCTGCCAGGAATCTAACCCAGTGGTTCCCAAACTTATTATTCTCGTGCACCACATTAAAGTTTTAGCGGTTTCGGTAGACCCCCTGCTACCCCCTGCTCCTCTCCAATATAATATTTTCGGGTATTTCTGCTTGAATTTGTGATCCATGGTATTATATAAATTAAAACGGGGTTTGATGTCATCGCGCAGGGTACTTTAATGACTGTCTACTGGTAAGTAAGCAAAAGTAAACTAATTAATGGTAATCACCAAAACATTTTACCAACGGTAAGTTTGAAATTCAGGATAATTTTCGTGAACGGGGGTTCGTCTTGTGTACCCCCATCATCTGTTCAGGCCCATGTAGACCCCCAGCGAGAGCCCGTGGACCCATGGGTGTCCACCTGGACGACTTTGGGAATCAATGATCTGACCCATTTTTAACCGACTTCCAAAAAAGAAGGTTTCTCAATTCGACTCTATGTTCTTTTTTTGATGATATATATGTTCTTTTTTTTCATGCAGACAGCAGATTAATGTTTTATTTATTCAGATTAGCGATTCCAATTGTCAGCTCCAATAATGGGAAGGTGTGACGTAATGGTATTGTACACAGACAAACTAATCGAACGCCTTTCATCTCGGAAAATATTACTTCTTCCTTAGAATGTCGTGTTCGGGAAATTACTTATTTATGAGAAAAGTAGTTTGTGTCAAAGGCTTTTCCCTTTTATTTTCCTTTTTGAAGTGTACAGAATAGGCATGAAAGCGTATCAGGCGTGACCTTGTGGGGGCATTTTGATATTGGAAGTTTGAAATAGAATATAAATGCGAAATGAGATAAAAAAAACAATGAAATGCTATCAGAGCCCATGTCCTCTGTCCTCTATACTACCGTCTTCGAGCTAAAATGCCGCTGTGTAACAAAAGTACTTATGGATTTATGAGCAAAAAACGCGTGTTGCAATGTAAGGAATTGTTTGGTATTCTGATAATTCGATGACTATAAAAGCTAGAAAAATGTTGGTAATACACGTCGATAGAGTTTTTTTTTTCTAATCATGATTCATTGGCATCAAAATATCAGAATCGACCAGATGTTCGTTAACGGCTATTAAGCTTGAGGACGGCAGTATAGTGCTACCTAATTTAGGCGGCAGTAGTCTGGTAGGTGTTATTAACTTTCCGACAAAAAATTTGTCTCTTCTATGCAACAAACCATTGACAACACAACAAAATCAAAATCAAATTTTTTTATTCAAAATAAGTACTTTAAGTACACTTTCTAAACGTCGAGACTACGATGCTTACCGCCGGTTCGGGAACTAACCCGGCGAGAAGAACCGGCGTAAGAAACTTGCACGGGTCCATCTTTTACCTAAAAGATGGAAAATAATAATAATATGTCTTAAAACTAATTTAATAAACAATAATTGAGAAAAATGAGACTAAACTATAGCAATATCCTATACAACAACGAAAAAATTTTCGAAATCGGTCTACAAACGGCGGAGTTATGCGTACATTATAAGGTCAAATTGAGAAACCTCCTCCTTTTTTGGAAGTCGGTTAAAAATATAGCATGTTTCTGTCGCGGGAAGAGTCTTAGCCATGCTCTATACCTACTGGTAGTAGACTGTGCTGATAGTGATGATATCAGAGGCTATTACTGAAGTCTTACGCCGTTTGTTCACCGTCAACCATCAACCGCGAACGAGAATATTTCGGCTCTATAATGTGGAACTTTCTGATCTAAGCTATAAGTTTCATTTCTTGACGACATTGCTCTATCGTCAATGTCGTAGCCGTCATTAAAGACGTAGAGGATAATGATACTTGTAGTCTATGTCTATGTCATAGTTGCATTTTATTGTGCCGAAATATCCTCGTTCCCGGATGACGGTGTTGGTGGACAATCGGTCCCACTTTGACGGAGCGTGCCGGGCCGCAGCGGGACGCATTTTTGTGCGACAGATGCTATATGGCCTGGCAAGCCTTTTCAACAGTGTGACCACATTTAATAGATTTACTACTTTTTGGTAGTACTGAATGTCGGTTTAGTAGGTAGTCCAAAAATTTTTTTGTAGTTTATAGTAGTAAATTTACAATCAACAAAACATATCGACAAAAATAGTTGTCTGTTTGTAAGCGCTAATCTCAGTCTACTGGACGGATTTGAATAAATCTTTTTTGTTTAATAGCTATAAGGCCTGAGCAAAGGTACGGTTTCTGCGTGACATACAAATATTCGGGCAACGAAGTTGCGGGCACCAACTAGATGATACATAAAAAAAGTTGGTAAAAGCTAAAACACGTGTAAGTAGATTTTAGTAGAATATACCAAGGTTTTTGGTATCCTTCAATGCGACGAGACCCGGCCCGTCAACAGTGTGCTATAGCGCCTATAGCGCTGAGCAACGGCCCGCCCCGGCCGGCACGGCCCGTCAAAATTTGCGCTTACCTTTAACAGATAAATTAAGTATCGGATGTAATTACATCGGAGGAGTGTACAAACATTATTTACCACAGATCCAAAATATACGATGTTTACAGACTACGGTTAAACAGCAAAAAGCAGTTAAATGAATTGACTATTTTATACTATACAAAATAGTCTAATTTGCATCTTGTAATAATTGTAATATCAGTGTAATAATTCTGCTGAGTTAAAATACAAGCCGGGGCCCGTGTCCGAGCGGCAAGTGTGAGGCGCCAAATTCTTTGTTAAATAAATAATAATTAGAAAGTAAATAACAGGAAACGAAGAACAGTTATGAGTTACTGATGTGCATTATTTTCGGAACGTAATAAAATTAAGTTAAAAAAAAATTATAAAAAAATTTTAGTTTAAAACACCTTATTGCTGAATTTACAAAGATGATAAAGTTTAAAATAAATATAAATCGGGGCGGCATATTCCAGTTTTTGCCTAAAAAAATTGAAGATCCGGGGCTGCTGGGATGAATCATGCTTTTACGTCTACGCGTCTTCGTAAAAAGGGGTACAAAGTTTTCCGCTCGCGTATTAATATACAGATAAGTAAAAGATAAAAAAGGAAAGCATAAAGGCTTGTGTTATGATAACGGGAAAAGTAACGTGAACCTTTACGTGAAGCTCAAAAGAATGAAATATCGGCGCGAGGCCTCGAGCTACAGGGTGTGTAATAATTGGCCGCGCAAGGAGAATAACACGAGTACATCACCTGAGGCCCCGCCCCTTCCGTGTCCGCTCACCGAGGCTCCAGGCCCGCAGGGGCCTTTCGTTTCCACACATATCGGGATCCGTAATTTTTTTTTTATTTTGCTGAAAATTTAATCATTATCTTCGTTTACACAGGATGTTCTGTTTATCGAACGCTGTCGGCGAACTTGGGGTAATTAACAGTTTATACAGCGCGCTGTTTGTTTAAGGGGTTAAAAATTAAACACCGTATCCGAAATCGAATATTAGATTGGGCAACGGGAATTATATTTTTATTTATTTACAAAAATATTATGACAGGTAATTCCAAGTATGAATTCTGTGCCGTGTAGATAAAATGTTCAATTAAGTTTCTAATTAATGTAATACTTCCCGAATTTTAAACCTAATTCCTATATGGCATATTTTTTTTAATTAAGAGCCCAGCGAGACAACAAATCCCCTGATGGAATGGAACTACCGTCGTCCATAGATACTCGCAACATCAAATGAGTTGCCCGGCATTTGAAAGAGAATACGCTCTCTTCTTGAAGGTTTTGCAGGAGCTATTGACCAGGAGCTACTGCTAACGATGAAGAAATAAATGAATTTGTATGTATCGTTAAAGAAGGTTTTTTTAATGATAATTAAGGGGCAAGCGAGCAGACGAGTTACCTGATGGAAAGCATCTGGCGTCGCCCATAGACACTCGCGATAAATGAAGACTCGCAAGTGCGTTGTCGGACTTTTTATGAGGGAATAGGGATAAGGGATTCGGCTAGTTGGGCCACCGGTAAACTCACTCACTGAACGAAACACAGCACGCCGTTTCAAGGCAGTAATTTGATCCTCGACGAAATGTATAATTGGGTGAGCGAAGCGAGTTCTTCATATCCCACGGCCCATACATTTTTGTGGTACACTTTACGGAAAAACTATAAGAGCTTAAGATTTGGGTTTCAGCATAGTAATTTGTGTATTCGTCAAGATGTGTTTAAAAATAAAATAGTAATAATAATACTGGTAATAATATAATTGAAAATATAATATTGTACTACTAACGCCCTCTATGTGGGTCCTAGGTACAAAAAACCTAACATAAGGATAACAAACAAAGGATATGAGCGAAAGGCCTATAGATGACCCTATTTTTTAATATATAAAAAAACGCCCTCTATGTGTGAAGATGTGCAAGTGTAATATACATGTGGATACACATGTATCCAGGTGTAATGGTTAAATTATAATTTAAAAAAAAATCTGCTACAGTCACAGAATACTTTGGAAAACCCGATGTCACAGTATTTAAAAAAATCTCGCGACCCCTCATAAAGCTGCGCTATTTTGCTAGTATTATATTTAACATCCCGAGAAACATTACAGTTATAAACGAATAGTGTAACTATGCTAGCAACATGTGCAACATTTTTCAAAACAGACCAACAATTTAATCCCATTTTACTCCGTTCAATACCGTCCGGGTGGCGCATTTGTAAGCCGTCTAATCAGTCAGCGGGTGATGGATCACGGGTGAGCCCCGGGCGCGGCACACTGTATTAAGTGTTCCTGCGATCACCATGTATGGCGTTGGTGTTGAATTTTTTTATGATATTTAGGGGGCAAGCGAGCAGACGGGCTACTTCATGGAAAGCAGCTGCCGTCGCCCATGGACACTTGAGACATCCGGGAGTCGTAAATGCGTTGCCGGACTTGTTATGACGGAATAGGGATAAGGGATTCGACAAGTTGGGCCACCGGTAAACTCACTCCCGAAACGAAACGCAGCACGCCGTTTCACGCCAGTTTCCTGAAAGGCCGTTGTATCACGGACGGACGAGCCGGCCCATTCGTGCCGAAACATGGCTATATAAAGGCTAGCATTTTTTTTATCCCCGCAAATAAAAGAGGTGGTATAAAGAAAAATGTTCTGGCAGGTGAAAGAACCAAATGTTTGGATACTTAATACCATGTAGCGGTTATTTTAATGTTTGACAATTACATGGGTATGTATACAATGATCATCGAGTACATTTCGACGGTAGAAAGCGGAAGTGGCGTATCTCAAAAAGTTCAACTTTACACCAGAGCCAAAAATTATACTTTTATTAATTAAGATTACGGAATACTCCAAGTTTCGTCAAAATCGAATTAACTGTTTTTGAAAAAGATTATAAGTTATTTGTGTACAATTAAAAGTACCAGAGTGTTCGTCTAGCAAACCAAGATAAAAAATATAATGAATATTGGTGAAAATATTGCCACCTTTTTTTTGGCAGTCGGTTAAAGTCATGTTTAATTTTTTGCCGAACAAAAGTTAAAAATACTAACCTAGTCTAAGAGAACAGCAGGCATTCTATAGATTACGTAGGATATGTAATGGGTAATATTTATAATATTTCATACACTGCACCAGGCCTTCTATACATTGCCTAGGCATTGTATAGACTGCGTTATACAAATTTCTGGTAGTAAATTATACATTTATAAGATGTGTATTTGTTTTATAGAACGTCTACTACCACAAACCAAAGTTACCTTGGTTGGGTTGATATAAAAATAGACTACTTAGATATCAGTAAATGTAGCCAATATTCGGTTAGGTCAACCAAGGTCCCAATGACCTTGATCGGAAACGCATTATTCCCAATGTCGGGACACCAACCGATAGTGTAGAACGAGTACCAACCATCTTACCAGGTTGGGTTGATATAAAGTTACACCGCTTAGAAAACGGTCGACGTAACCAGTATTCGGTTGGATCAACCGTGATCGAACTTGATCCGATGGTCCTGTGCGACTTAACTAGGCACATGAACTTGACACACATGATTTTGGAAAAATGTTAAAAAACATGATAAAATGTCCAAAAACAGCAACAAAAAATCTAAAATGTTGATGCTAGTAACTATAACAATTGACTTGTTTTCTGTTGCTGATTTTAGACATTTTGTTATGTTTTTTTTACACTTTTCTAAAAAGACTTCGACAAGATCGTATGCCTAGTTAAGTCGCATAGGTACATAGATAGAACGATTACAAAAAGTGGTTGACCCAACGAAGGTCACCTTAGTTCGTGCCAACTGTATAGGAGGTCTTTAAAAGTACCTCTCTAAGTTGATCTGTGTGTGATGATCTTAATACATGCTCAGAGTAAATAATCTAGTCGTCTAACGAGCGGAGCTGATTAGCTCTCTCGAACTGATCGGCTTCTGACTAGCTCGTTTTAGCTTGTTTCATTATTATTGTTAGTACAAACTCGCGCACAATGGGTTCCGTACCAGTACACAGAGCAAAAAATTAGGAAAACGTATTTCTGAACGTTTTAAATTTATAAAAAAATAAAAATTAATAACCAAGTTTTAAATTTATTAAAAAGTTATAGGTTTTTAAAACAAAAAATAGACAAAATACTATTTAACTGAAATGTCTTTCGTGGGATTTGAACCAACTAGCCGATCGGCACTTTTTTACCAAAATAACAAAAAACGTGTTTGTTGTACTAGAGCCACTCTTAAATATATGATTTATTTTTAATATTTGTTGTTATATCGGCAACAGAAGTACATATTTTGTGAAAGTTTCAACTCCCTCGCTATTATCGTTCTTGGATACAGCCTGGAGATAGACAGACGGACAGACATGGAAGTCTTAGTATATACAATAGACAATAAACATCTTCAAACCAGACCGCACGCCGCGCGGTGAGCCGGAACGCACTTTGCTCAAATATTTTGTTGTGGACCCTGCATATCCTCGTTTTAAAATAAGAAATGCTCCAAGACTATATCTATGAACCTAAATTAAAATTTCTAGTTGCCAGAAATGTTTTTTTTTAGTTTGCAAAAAATTTTCGCAAACTATTTTTGCTCGCTCCTGGGAACTACTAAATCTTATCATTTTTTCGATACTTCAAATATTCAACTACAACATATAAAAAATACATATGGCCTCGAATATATATTTTTGAATTTTTTTTTTTACTTTAAGTAAAGTGTAGGATTGGCCCCGCTTCTCATCAGCCAGGTCTGCAGTGCCGTATTGGGGTGTAATAGAAGAGTTATATGACAAGGTGTCAAGGTGTCAGCTTGCCTCAAATGCCTACTCAAAATTTGCTATCAGCTCTCAGATTATAAGACATAATGCCAGTTCAACACGAACCGAATATAAGTTCTAAGTATCGGCTGACTTCAATCTCAATTAGAGTCGACATGGGGACCCGGATCGGTCTGGCTCCGTATTCAATTACCGACATACAAACTCCTATTAGCATATTAGTTTATAGATTTAATTGAGTACTAATCCACTTAGATATAAAACTATAAATAGGAGATTTAGGGGCTGTCTCTACTTTCTGATAAACGTCAGATAGGCTACCCATAACTTTTTTGACAGAACCTACATACTCCATCTGTTACATTTGTATGTGTCTGATAAGTACTTATCAGAAACAACGTATAAGGGGATAATTTATATTGTTAAGTAAAAAGGTTTATGTTCTAAGCAATGGATTTCAACACCACTTTTGTGACAACACATTATTAAATACTTACAAATCACTAGAATACAATTGTATTAAACTGTATATTTTGCCGTGGGTGAGTCATGCTTCGGAAAGAACGGGCCTGCTCGACCGGAGTGATACCGCGGCCTCACAGAAAACTGGTGTGAAAGAGTTTACCGGTGGCCCAACTTCTCTAATCCCCCCTATCCCTATTCTCATTCCTTAGTCCCTCATGAAGGCCGGCAACGCACTTGCGACCCTTCGGATGTTAAGAGTGTCCATGGGCGACAGATGCTTTCCATTAGGTAACCCGTCTGCTCGCTTGCCCCCTTAATATCGTTAAAAAAAATTAAAATATTCAGACTCGACCGAATGCTGCCGTCCTACTCTTACGACGTGAATTCGCGTTTGTAATCCGATTCGTTCAAGTCAGGTTAAAGAAACGTTTTCGGAGTACGACTCCTGGCCTACGAGGTTCATCTAAGACGCTCTAGTTCGACAACAGTTCTATTTATCCGGTCTCAGCCCCGGGCATTCCCGCAACAAATACCAGGTACGTCACTACACGACTATTGGCTCTCACTGTAATGGGCTAGATGTCCTTTTTTGAATTGTTGTTAAAGATGCCCTAAAAATAACGGTGAAAAAAATACTCTGATAGTAATCTCTGTAAGATATAACATAGACCTTTCTAAAGCGCTAGATTCAAAACGGTACTCCACTATGACGTCACTTACCGGTAGTTTGTACGCATGGCAGGAAGCTATTTTTTGTAATTAGATATTGCCCGCATCGCCGCCAATACTTTTTTATCCGTAGGAGAGCCATGCTTCGGCACGAGTGAGCCGACTCGACCGGAGTGTAACCACGGCCTTACAGAAAACTGGCGTGAAACAGCGTTGTGCGGCGTTTCGTTCAGTGAGTGAGTTTACACGTGGCCCAATTTCCCAAATCCCCTATCCCTATTCCTTCATATGCAAGGCCGGCAACGGACTTGCGACTCTTCGAATGTCACGAGTGTCCATGGGCGACGGCATATCATAAAAAAAACGCCCGGGAATCGTCGCGCGCGAATTTTCCGTTATTAAATATATATTATATCCTTCTCCGGGATTTAAAGTATATATATACCAAATTTCAGCAACATCGGTTGAGCGATATGAGCGTGACGACATAACAGACAGACCGACAGACGGACTTTCGCATTTATAATATGAGCATAGACCAATTATTTTATATTTATATATAGAACTAGCTTTTGCCCGCGACTTTGTCCGCGGACAGGACGGTTTTTTTCACGAAATTTTTTGTCGCCATTCAAGGGG
>JAOTAV010094066.1:0-11106 GCA_026546445.1 Cyclargus thomasi | reverse complement strand
AAACATTTCTATGTATAAAGTCGGTGGTCCAGGGGACAAAACCATATTTTCATACAAATTCTGGGACATTTTTTGTCTCCGGGCAACTGATTGCAAACATATAAGAATTTTTTTTCTGAAATTCTCAGTTATAATATTTGTCCATGTTATAAGATAATGTGTATATGAATAGATTTAAATATTTTTTTTTCATCTCTAGAAATGCAAATTAAAAAGTATTCACTTTAAAACCTAAAATCATTTCATTATATAATTAGAGGAGCGATAACTTGAAACGTTATAATAAAGTGTAAGTTATCATTAAAACGGAAGGTCGTTACCATTACGAGTTTTCGCATCACAATTAAGTCGCTCTTAGAGTATAATTTTGATTGGTCTATTAATCTCAATTAACGAACCTCTTATTTTTACGATAAGATCGCTTAATAAAAATATTTTCAAAGTTAAATTGGAGTGGTCTTCAAATGAACGAGCAAAATGCCGGTCCATTCCCCAATTAAAATGTTAATTACTAATGAGTATACCTTCTCAGGAATATCGGGGCTTAAGCGTCTCTTATTTTAATGGTGATTATTTCTCGCCGACGTCGAGTACACAAGAACAGGCAACTGTTTTGTCTTGTTTCATTGTTTAGTAGCTCAATTACATTTTTTTTCTAGGTCAGTTTTTATATCAAAACTTTATTATTTTTATTTTTTATTTACTATTTGTTGCACATACACATCAGTAAAGAAAATATACATAAAAGTAAGAGGACACAACAGGCTTTTTTGGTTTTAATAAAGATATTATTTGTTTTATAAACTTCGAAGTAGAAACATAAGTTTTTATCTGTGATAGAGGTCGAAAAACCATAAATATTCGAGACCGTCGTGTAGAGGCTATAAAAAATATATAATCTGTCTTCAATTCAATCACAGACTTCATAAAGGTCTCGATAACATGTCATTCAATTTTATTGAAAAAATCACAAACTTCAACCATAAACAAAAGAATATTTCGTGTATGATTATCGTGTCATGTCAAAATATTGTAGTGTGCGTGTTGTAGTGTGCGTATCGTTGGTAAAATATTGGTATTCCAAGTTTCTCCTCCATATCAACTCTAACTGTGAGAAATTTCATGCCTTTACGTCTACGCGTATTTCGTCAAAAGCCGTACAGTCTTCCGCTCGCATATTAATAGATACGTAGTTAATAAAAATTTTAATATACGTATATAATCAGCCACCTGTGTTTGTAACTTTGCTCGCGTCAAGATTTTTTTTTGTCACGGGAACCGTACATTCTACCGAGATAAAAAATATCCTATGTATTGCCTAGATTAAATATATATTAAATAAAAAAAATCAAATCCGTTCAGTAGTTCCGGAGATTACCACGTACAAACAGATACACGGACAAACAGACAACTTTTATTTGTCGATTTGTGTTCTATTACTGTTCCTAAGCCCCACATTGATTAGTTTGTAAAATTTTTAACTATACAGACACGCCAATCTTACTATTTTATGTATAATTATAATATGTATAAATAAAACAGTAAAATTGGCGTGCCTGTATAGATAGATTCCAAGCAAGCGAAACTGCGGGGAAAAAATAGTAGAATATATAATCCAGCGGTGCAAGTCCCAGACTAATCCTCAGAGTTACAGGTCTACACTAAATTAGCCACTAAGCACTAATTACTTTAATACGAAGAGCTTTAAACATAACGTCGGGAGCTTTTCATTATGTCGCGGCGGAACTTTCATCTGAAGCTTATGAAATTCAGTGGTCTTTGAGAAACTTGTGCGGTGTAAGCTCAACAGATCATTATAAACTATTTTACGTCCGTCCTATGGTATTCTTTAGATGAACAAATACAAAATCAAACAGATTGCACTTTGGGAGTGTAAGAACAGACTAACTCGGCCAAGCGGGGATTGAACTCGCACACGAAGGGTCCCGTATCAGTATTTACGAGCAAAAACTCGGGAAAATGTGTTTTTTAAAGTTAAAAAGGTATAATGGACCACGTCGTCGTGTGATCGACCAAAAGCGACATCTATTTATAATAATAATAATATCTATGGACGCTTCACACCACGTCAGTCTGGCTCCATGGTAAGTACCAAAGGGACTTGTGTTATAGGTACCAAACAACGGAAATATATTTTATACTTTTATACTGTACACATATTTAAGTTTTTTATACACATATTTAATACACATCCAAGAACCAGGAACTTTGAAAAGCTTTTGCTCCGTCGGCGGGATTCGAGCCCGCGACCCCCGGCTTAAGCTACCAACGCGCTTACCAACTGAGCCACAGAGGTCGTCAAAATTTTTATTATTTGAAGTCAAAATTTTTATTACAATTAGTATTCAAATACATTTATAACCTGTATGTTGTTTGCTAAACCATACATACTATATTTGACTATCGTAAGGAAAACGCATTGTGTCAAGGTCTCCCTACTCAGTAATACTTGTTCTTAGAATAGTCCTAGACGTAGAAGTATGTTTTAAATTAAACTTAAACCTAGCTTGAGCCCAGTGGCGTAACTACAAGGTGGCAAGCCGACAAAATGCCACGGGCCCCCAGCCGGAAGGGGCCCCCGATTAGCCCCCCTAGACAATAACCGCTTGACGTTTTTTGTATATTTTGACATAGTGGAACGAAAGCGAATTTGCCACGGGCCTCGAACGGTATAGTTACGCCACTGCTTAAGCCTTACTTAGCAGTTAGCTCGGATGCACTGGTGTCTTTAAGATAACTAAAGGTCGCCCTGTGGTCGAAATTCGACCATCAATTTTTAAACCTATCGTGTAAAAAAGCTATATAAAATCTATAATCAATTCAATCACAGACTTATATTTGGCATTAAAGATCCCGTTACTAATTAATTTTATTTTAAAAATCAGACCACAAACAAAAGTATTTCAGGTATAATAATTATATTATGTCATGTCAAAATATTGTAGTGAGCGTATCGTTTTATTTATTATTAATATGCAAGATTAAAGCATATTTTAAAATAATATTAGTTTTCCACGCCCCTCCTCCATATTAACTACAACTGGGAGAAATTTCATGCTTTCACATCTACGCAAGTTTCGTAAAAAGGGGTACAAAGTTTTCCGATCGCGTATTAACATATATATATTTCAAGTTTAGGAAAAGAGATATTTTTCAACGGTTGGTCAGTTCAACATCGTTATATTTAGTTGTGCCATGAAGTCCAAACGTCTTCCACCGAAACGGATGAAATACGTTATATCAGCCAAGTTATATTCATAGTCAATTGACGGACTTACGTATTTCAAACCCAGCCGACTGACGACGACTTACATAAAAAAAGCCTTTCATTTCACATAAATGTTCAGTGAACACAAATAGTTCACATATTATTGCTAATTTTGCTGTTCGTTTTATGACAATGCTAATTAAGTTTTATACTTACCTCCTTATTCATAAAAATATTTAAAAAATGTTTAACTAATCAAGATTCGCAGTACTTTACATAATTGTAAGTTGACATAATTGGACCAAATGACGTAGATCCATTAACGTGCTAAGAATCAATTTCTCTGATGGTACATATTGAGACGTTGAAGCGGCTGTTCCATTGCACACAATATTCTTAGGCAATACCGGGTTAGACGTGAAGTCAAGAGTAAATTATGGACCTACTCACTGGTCCATTAGGGTTCCGTACCCGAGGAATAAAAACGGGACCCTATTACTAAGAATAGGATGTCTATCCTCCGGTCCGTCTGTCTGTCCGTCTATCTGTCTCCAAGCTGTATCTTAAAAACGGTGAAACCTAGAGATTTGAAATTTTCAGAAGATATGTGTTTCTGTTACCGCTATAACAACAAATACTAAAAACGAAAGTTAATCATTTATGAGGGCCTGTCATATAACTGTTATGAGGTGGTAGATTGTTATAACTTGTGTTTTGTTCAACTTTCTGAACAATTTTTGCTCTCTACTGGCACGGAACCCGTCGTACGCGAGTCCAACTCGGCCGATTTTTTATCTAATGTACCTGCTATCAGGAAATAGATTCAGACTTAAATTGCGGATCTAAGTAAGTTGGTCGCGTTATGTCAAACTTAGCGGACAGACGATAATGGAATGAACATATTTGCTAATGAATAATTTTCTTTGATAGTACCGTCACCATTCTACATCATGATTCGATTGTTAACAGCTTTCAAAAGGTTCAAGTAATGAATTTCGTCTCGTATCGGAGACAGGAGTACCTTTTCTTAGTTCTGTCACAGAATAAATTATCACTACTAGGTTCAGGGGGGCTATTATGACCATTACAAACCTGCATGGTTCCAGGCAATTCGATATACGGACTTGTTATTTTTTCGTATAACAAGGTCTTATTACAATAATAACACAATTAATACTAGTTTGGTTGTCTATGAATGGATTTTAAACATGTTAGTGACATTAAAGGAAACGTCAAACTTCACGTATTTAGTGTCACGTGACTGCTGACTGGCTGGAACTTGGCTGGGAATGAGAGGTCATAATAACCCCCCAGCAGACTCTTTCAGCAGACAAATATTGTATTTACTCGAGTCTCGAACTCTCGAACAAATAAAGCAGCTCTGCCGTCTACCTGGGAATCAGTTTCTCCGATAGTACATTAATTGTAATATTATAAAAAAAATGTCTAAGATTTTCTGATTTAGAACGGCCTATTTCTTCTATAACATCTATATTGTAATGCAACTTCATGTATGTGTAATAAACTATCCTATTCTATTTTACCGTTTTATTATTTACCTAAACCCGTGATTACTCGTGTGTCCCTTAACACATGCACATGTGAAGTAGTACTCGCGTTGAACGCACGTTTGTCAGAAACGAACGCGACGAAACCAACGAATTCATGAATTGGACAGGAGAACCTCGATAAGTTAAACCTCCATAATTTAAAAACCTCTACATTATCAAAAATTATATATCACTTTCCCCATCAGAGCTCAAAACCTTTATAACTTAAAATATGCAACCTCTATAACTTCAGTAAATGTTTAGTTCAGCGAGTGAGTTTACCGGCGGCCCACCTTCCCTATCCCTATTTCCCTATACCCTCATAAAGGCAATTAACGCACCCGCGACTCTTCTTATAGTATGAGTGTCCATGGGCGACGGCAGTCGCTTTCCATCAGGCAATCCGTCTGCTCGCTTGTCCCCTGAATATACTATAAAAAGTCTTAGTTTTCAAAGTATACCTACTTGGGGCTGCCATCGTCAAATCATAGACCTAGGAGTCAGGACCTTAACCTCTAAAACCTCGGAGTTTTAGATTAAATTACAATTTAATCCTCAGGACGCCAAAGAAAACATGCTTAAGACGCTTACATGTGCCAACGACCTCGACTACCTCTCCCCCCGCATCTAGAAAATATTAAAATAAATAAATAAAATAAAATATATTTATTTCAGGCTTACCATTAGCCCTTTCTTAAGTTGTTAAGAAACTCTTTCTATCTTTAGACCCATACCTAAAGATAAATAGACCCTCCATTTATCTCTAGACCTAACAACTTAAGATTTGCAGATGACATAGTGCTCCTCGCAGACAATGCAACTGATCTGGAATTTATGATAAACAAGGGAGTGCGAGATGTTGGATTGTCTCTAAATGCCTCAAAAACTAAAATTGTAACAAATGGAGAGATAGTAGATATTTTGTTAAATAACAAAATAAAAATAGAATATGTAACACAATATACATACTTAGGGAATTCAATATCATTTGAAAACTGCACCGAAAAAAAGTGAATAGGAGGATAGCCATAGCATGGCAAAAGTATTGGAAACTAAAAGAATATTAGGAGTTTTGGCGGGGATTTCAGAGAGTGACGTTGTAGTTTTGTATTTTTTGTTAAATTTGTGTTATTTCGGTTTTTAATGTGTGAGAATAGTAGAATATCGAATATTAGGCATTCGTTGTTATGCACAAATTATACAATTTCAAGAAACGTGCTATTTTGTGTTCCCCTCCAAAACTCTATCGACTCGACTCTGACTGTATTGACGTTTTATCTTTACTCTGACTAGACTTTAGACTTTACGAAATGTATGTAACATTGCTAAACATTATATTAATTAATTATTTAGTTATTAATGAAACAAAAAGGGCATATATTACTATATTTTCTTCTTTTTTTGTTTTTAAACGTAATTTTTATTTTAATTATTTTGGGGCTGTTATGTATTCTCGATTAATAATTAGTCATTTTCATATTTAATATTGTATTTAAGAGATTTTATGAATTCTTGCAATTAGCAAGCAAACCTGAAGAAATTAGCTAATAATGTTTACATATTAGAAATGTACTTACAGAGCTTAGCGAGAGAAAGCTAACAATAGTTATAGAAATAACAAATTTATAGCAAATTGCAAGATTTTTGTTTTGCAGACTGTAGATGCAGCTGTTTTTAAAAGTCAAATAATATCCTTCGAACTGCCATCTATTGATGGATAGCAGAAGCTAAAACCAAAATCTACGCAGAGCCATCTAGTGATAAAAAGTAAAAGCTATACTGACAGCGCTATCTATTAGAGGTTGAATGATTTAATTCAAAAAATCCCGCCATCTGTGAGAATTAACTTAAAACAATAGTTTTATGAGCATTAATGAAATTTTTATGTGTCTGAATTCTAACAATATATTCATTAAAAAGCATTCAATATTTCTTATAATAAAAATAGTTTTAAATCCATTAAAACATACATTTTGTGTTGCTATTATCAAAAACACTAAAAGTAGGCGGAGCATACTAGAAGCTTGAATGACAATGGCGTCGACAGTGCTGCCGCCACCGCTCAAGTGAGGAAACTAAAAAATCGACGTCAAACCAAACATGTCAGACCACATAATGGCGGAGGTTGTGTTTTTCAATAAATGTCCGATTCCGGTGATGTTTCATTGAAATGTTTGTTAAGGGACGCGTTAAAATCTTATAATTTAGTTCGATTTTATGTTTCGGTTCTTTGATAGTTTGTATATAATCGACTTTTATTCAAAATGAAGGTAGTGTATTCACTATCGGTACTTTTATTGAATTAGTGTCAGTATAAGGGGTCGTTTGCCGGGCTAGGTTTGCGAGGGTGGCGGCATCGTAGGCAAGATGGGGGCTCAGCAGGCCAAGGAGCGGGGTACGCCTAGCGGAGCGTCCATGCGCTCGGCAAGGAACAAGCCGCGGGTACCAAAAGACCCCCGCATGCTCGGCTCGAATATTTTCACAGAACACAATGGTGAGTCACTTTTTTATTTATGTACTTTTCAGTTTATTGTTTATCTCATTATATTTGATTTGGTGAAATTATTCATTTATATATTTTATTGTTTTAATTATTTTGATTACTTACTATGCATAATATGTATAGTGTTTTCATTCTTACAATGCACTATTTATTGTATCTTTATAGCAGCACTGAACTTGGCAATGTCTATGGGAAGTAGAGCTCAATGTACATCCTAGTCGGTTACTTATTTCTTAACTGTTACAACTACAATGCTATTGAATTTCTGCATAAAACAGTCAATTCAGACCTTACTCCGATTGGAAACCACATTTAATTTTCTAGCTTATTTTCTTCCTGGAAGGATTATAAATAAGCCATAATGATGAAGTAGGAAGGGTGGAATGAAGTTATATTTAATATGCTAAACAGACATCTTAGAAATTTTATAGAGTACCCAATTTTGTTATGACAAATATATTTTAAACAGATCATTTAGAGTCATCACTGAATTAAGTTACATATAAGACACTTAGCACAGACGACTGTGCTAAGTGTCTTGTATGTCTGACACGAGTCAGACATACCTATATATACATACATACATGAAAGGGATAGAAAAACTTATAGGTTTCTGGGGTAAACATATTTTCTTTGCTGGTTTGCTACTGTCTATCTTGCTGTACCAAGAAACTCATGGTACTGTTACTAAGCCTGCTTATTAAGAAAAAGAAATCCTCCCCCTATCAATTTCAAGCATTCATTAGTTACATAAACATTTACAAAAGTTAGTGTCTGTTTCATAACTTTCTGATAAGTGATGTAGGCTCTTCTCAATTTATTCGACAGATGAAATATGGAGAATCTATCAAAGGAGTTGTGGATAGCCTATCCAACACATACCAGGAAATAATGAAATAGACCCTAAATGTTTAATTGTCTTGTTGTCACTACACATTGAAAATAAGGTTTTAGAGAACTTATTATAACAGGAAATATAAGTGGCATTGGGTTGTTTATTATTATGTTGAGTCTGATAAGAAATAAAGAATAATAAGAAAAAAAGCACAAAAATCTAAATTTCCACAATATTAAATTAACTAATTAACAAAAATTATATTTAATTTTTTTCTGTTTATGCAAAGAATTCAATATTAAACATAAAAAACTGGATCAGAACACCTTCCACAAGAGCTTATTGTGGCTCTGATATACAACAGCAAAGAAACATCACAGGTTCAAATTATGAATGAACCTGAAAGGGTTTCTTTTTGTACTTGGAGCAATATTTATCAGGTGGATGATCATTTTATATCCATTTACATTTTAACAGGCTTGGCGATTTTGTAACAAATATTTTCTAGAGAAAATGGTTTTTCTGTGACATTATTGAAAGAAATAATAACAATTATTATTTTGCATGATCTGCTACAGAACATATACTTCCTAAAAATATATAAACTACAAATTCAATTAGAGAGATTCAAAAGAATTATTTATATCTCAAATTCACACAAGTAATTTTCATATTATTCTCCATCTAAAAAAGAAAAATTGGTTTACAATTGTTATCATTAATTTTATTTTCTTCCTGTAGTTTTCATGCTTTGCGAAGTGCGAATAAAAAGTATTCATTTAGCTAGTTTTTTCATTCATAATTTTATTAAATATAGTTTTTTACATAATTTTTTCAATCATAGAAAGACATTAAAATCAACCCTCAGAGTTTGCAAATAAGATTTTGTTTAAGATAAACATCAGAACAATCATTGAACATACATACAGGCAAAGGCTTCTTTCTCATCCAATATTTACCAATACTTTTTAATTAATATTAACCATTATTATTATATACCTTTAATTTCTAATAATAAAAAACGGAAGGGAGAAATAAAGATGTTTTAATAATATAACTATATTTTTTTATTTACCTCTCCAATTATTTTTGAAAATAATTATTTTACAATTACATACAAAAAATAATGCTTGCGAAATCTTACACTTTGTTAAAGGAATAAATTTATGAACTATAATAAAAGTGTAAAATAATTAAAAAATCCTAAACGCCTGTTTCACTGCTTACTGTTAAGTGTCGGATAGTCCATTCACAACTATTTTTGACAGGTGTGGATAGCCTATCAGAAACATTATATCAGTAAGTGAAACATGCCCTAAATAATATAACACATTATTAAAATATATACTCATTCAATGAGTAGTTAGTATTTTTTTAGGAAATGGTATTTAAAATTTGCGAATATAATCAAAATGAAAAAACGTCTGCTACAGCGAATTTTAAATGTATATTTGTGTGTAGATAAATGCTATGATTTTAATTATAATTAGAATATAAATAAGACTGAAATTATATTCAAATAGTAATTTTTTGTTTTGTTTATTTTTATCGTTATAATTTATTTTTTCATTAGTTTGAGCAATGTCTGAGTAGCTAAGTAGATGTATTAGTAGAGTTACATAATGTAATTAATCAGGCAAAAAAAATCTATATTTTTAATAGATTTGTTCCATGTTGAAATATAATATTTTTTACATTCTCCAAAGTTTTCTTTGTCTAAAATAATTTGTATTTTATGCTAATGTTGGGGGTTGTGGTTAAATAAAAATTTATATCATAGCAATATACTTGTATCATTATAATTTAGGACCGTCTGAAATAAAAGAGTTAGGAGTTTAATATAATTTTAATTAGAAGAAAAGTTACATAATATTGCATATAGTTTTATAACATTTTAAGTTGAACTTTTCTACAGTATTTCCTCAGATTATGATTCATAAATTTTGCACATCTTTGACATCGACTCCTAGTTTGAAAATTCTGACTCTTAACGCCAGTATAGTAAATATAAGAACATGAGTGCTTATTATTAATAGCTGTTGGTGTCCCACTGCAGGGCAAAGACCTCTGCACTGTCCTTTCACACACTCTAAGTTTTAAGCATTTATATAGAAAATGATTGTATTATTAAAGATTGTATGTAAGATTAAAAAAGGACCTATCCAATATCTATAGACATTAGACACCCTACTTAGGGTTTGTTAAAAATGAATTTTTGAGATTAAGTTCAAAATATGGGGATATTATAGTAAGTAAAATAGTTACAATAGTTTCGGGGAAAGTGACTATAGACTAACAGACAAGAAAGACGAATACAACTATTAAAGCGATCTTGCCTTTGCTTATCTCTCTTATCTAAGTGTAGTAATAGTTTTTTGCACTGTTTAAGGCTTATTTATGTTGACTGGTATCAGTGTCATTAATCGTCGTCACACGTCCACGAATATCATGGACACCGAACATTGGCCATTTATGATGAACATACTCATCAATCGCGTGATATCTATCTTTGACTATCTTAAGTAGACATTTTTACTTTGAAACATTTGTGAATTAGAATTCCATATTACTTAACTAGATTTTGCCCTCAGCTTCCCTCGCGTGGAAATCGAAAATCGCGTAAAACACGATACTTTGGTAACATTATGTATTTCCAAGACTATACTTAGCCTTACTCTCCATTCTATGAATTAAATCTACGCGAAAAATCAAGTCATTTGGTTAATTCCCTCATAAAAGCTGGCGACACACTTGCGACTCTTCGGATGTCGCGAATGTCCATGGGCGACGGCAGTTGCTTACCATCAAGCAACCCGTCTGCTCGCTTGCCCCCTAAATATCATAATACCGTGAAATCGAGTATACCCCAGCAAACATTTTCGTCATATAATAAAACATTTATATGACCTTGAGTCTCATTGAAGTTATTTTACAGTATTATTTTTAACTCTTTGTCATGTACTGGTGCATTACCTGACCGAATAGATGT
>JAOTAV010094065.1:0-35815 GCA_026546445.1 Cyclargus thomasi | reverse complement strand
AATTTTATTTAATACTTTTTAGTTTGTTTTGTACTATTTTAGTTTTTTCCTTTGGAAGTCGGTTTAAATTTTTTGTTCCATTATTGTATAGCTATCATGACAATTCGTAACAATATTTGTTAATAGTTGACAATTGTATTTTAATTGTTAATGTTGAACCATTTTAAACACGACAAGTACTTTTATGTTTGTACATGGTCAATAAATGTTATGTTGTATGTTTAATAGGTCAAAATAAATACAAATGACGGATCGCACTGGAGTTTCGCGGAAATCGGTCAAGTGCGAGCCGGGCTTGTACAAGAACACGAAACAATAGGCAAACGGTTTATTTCCGAGCCGTCTTTACCACTTTCCGAACAAGTCCCGTGGACTCCTGTCTCCCAATACGAGTTTAACATTATGCATCTTTTCCCAGAGAAGCTCAACGCCAAAGAGGAAATAAACACGAATGGGGTGAGGCGGAAAGTTATGAGGTTATATCGACGGCGCGATACGTTCTGCTAAGTGTGATTGTGCCAGTCAATTTTACGACACCTCCACGTGTTATGTCTTACGAGCTCAGACGCGGGCGGGAGATCAAATAATATCGAATGCAAATACTTCCGATATTGTTTATCGGTTATATATTATTTTTACGTATTTCGACTAGTGAATTTCGCGCACGCTACGCGATTTTAAGGATAATCAGGAGCCTTATTCTGGAACCCCTTATCTCACTGACAGCTCGAGTTTCCAGAGTAGCCTCCCGCATACGCGTGCGAGTGGGACAGCCTGCGATGAGACCTAATAGAATTCTCGAGCAAACACTCAATGCGATGGGCGAATTAAATGAAACTCGGAAGGATATTATTAAAGAAGTTTGAATGAAAGTTCCATTGCGATGGTCGACACGGTTTGCCGGGTCGCCTGCAGCCCGGCATTCAATTCATTAATTCGGCTCAGGTCAGTAATTTGATGTTCCGCTCAAATCAAAACCGTTCATTGGAAATATATCTCCATTGTCGGCCTGTTGCTCCAGGGCAGATGGGTATACGATATACAGATTGCGACTTGGCACGATTTTATTATGAGACGCATCTGCTAGGAAGGATACTACTGGTGTACTAAAAGGCTATTTTTGTTCTCGGAAAGACATCCTATTCGCAAAATATTCCTATTATCGATCGATCGAAGATGCAAGCAATAGGGAAGTAGATGGCAAAGTCTATAAAATATTATTTGCGTTAGATCTGTTTTGATGGGCTCTAACATGTAGATTGTAGAGATAAGGTTCAGAAGTGAAAATAATAATCCTAGTTTATACTTTAGATTGGAAGCTACAGTCTCTGATCGTAGGCAACGCGTCGATATTTATAGTAATTAATTTCAAGGCCTCACTACATAATGCAGTAACGACTAACGACAGAGCAGTCCACGTACACGAGATTGGAATCTACTGTGAATATGAGGGGTTTATTTTAAGCTTTATCGATTTTGTGAGTCAGAATTTGCTCATCTTCGCCTTCAGTTAGCGTTTAGCTTTGCGGTGTAGTTAGCAGTTTGCAGTTTGGTAAAATTACTCGACTGATTATTGCTTAAAACGATATGCCTTTAGCATTTGCAACGTGTCAAGAATTTTCATTTAAGGTTTTTTTTTTGGGGATGGGGTTGACCGACAACCAAAAAGTTATGCAATTGAAAGCGATAGAAACTTATGCTTCTTGAACGATTAACCAGAAGTATGTTGTTTACATACAAATAATTTACTTTTGACTAAAACAAAAACGAGCATAAATTCTCGGTGAAAAAGATAAAAGATAGAGTGTAGCAGTCGCTCGTAACTATGACGGCCATTTTTCAGAGACTTTTACATTTTAGTTTTCACGCCAATTATTTCCAGGCATCAAATTATGACGTTTGGACATTTATCTAGATGAATCGCACGCTGTATCACTGACAAATGAAAATAATCACTTCGTCCACATTATACACAATCTGGTCTAAGATGTACCGTCGACAAATGTCACTTTTATCTCACTCTCGAGCGTGAGTATTTAGTTAAGTTAAGTAAGTCGATATTAACATATATCTTTTTTAAATTAAGAGATGGATACTAGCGATTGGCTTACTCGAAATGTACCTTATCCTTTTCCTTTGAATTTTCCTCGCCTCCCGCTCTTCATAAACCCCCAAAAAATAATTAAAATAATTAATATAAGGAACAGACATCACAGGCGTGTTTCCTTATTTTAGAAAACCGTAAACGACAAAACACAGATTTAAAATATTTAATACGTGACGAATACAAAATTAAATATTTATCTGCCGAATAACAATTTCATCATATATCAAAATCTCGACAAAACTCGATTCGATTGTGTTGTCATGTTAGGGTTCGTAGACACAAATAGCACAGATTAAAAAAAACACAACTATCTGTAATTTTGATGACGGACACGATAAAAAAGTTTGCTGGGATAAACTGACAGATTTCCTTTGTGCATCTGTCACTTCAACGTCACTTTGTCTATCTTGCTATAGAAAGAAACACTTTCTTGGTCGCTACGCTTGGCCGCAGGTATTATAATAGCTTTTGCCCGAAGCTTCACTCGCCTTAAGTAGTATTTTCATTTAAACTTCATCCCCTATTTTATTCTCTTGGGGTTAGAATTTATCAAAAACCCTCCTCAGCTGATATCTACGTCATAACATCTACGTGCAATGCAAAATTTTTGCCAGATTCGTCCAGTGGTTTAGGTTGTGCCTTGATAAATAACTATGGCAGTCGATCAGTACCTTAAAGTTTAATATAGTCCCTTGCAGCCACATAACGATAGCATTTAAGGTAAAAAACTCTTTTGATGTGGCCAACATCGCTATTTTGTAAAAAAAAAAAACATTTAAAAACCGAACCGAATTCCCAGTTCACATTTTGCAAGTAGCTTAAATTACACGTATTCACTGTTTGGTTTCATATTTATATTTTGGTAATTCGGTTTAAGCTAGCCGATAGGAGCGGTGCTGGAGTAAGCCGCTAATACGTCGGAAAGTCGTTGCAGGCCCGACAGCGCTTATCGCCTTGTCAGGTCCCCTATAACTCCTATAAGCCGCTGCACCAAATTCAATATAACACTAAGAGGCTGAATTACAAACTTATGTCATCGCTGGGGAGACGCGCGGTCGGAGGCAAATAGAAAATCTAGAACGCTTACGTGACGTCGCCAGGTTGTATTGTGGTGTTCATTACACACGAAGATAATCAACAGCATTATAAATGGTGAAAGCACTTAGTGCGAAGTTAGTAATTACATACAAAACAGGCGACACTACCAGTAAACGCGTGTTCCCAACTAATTCAATCACAAATTATTATAGCGCTAATTACCGCGTCAAATTGTCAGAAGTTCCAAACTTGCTGGAACACATTTTCATCAGCTCATTATATCAGCATATAGACGTATAATTAGGGGTGTTACAGAGTCCGCCGCGAGCGTTAAGAGTGTTAACTGCTAACGTGAGAGCAGCCCTATCGAGGTAGCTGCTAAGTCGCGAAACTTCGGTACCGGGAACAATGATCGTGTTACTAACTCTCTCCGCCTGGTTTCGGCGAAATCTGATAGGAAAACCCACAAAACAACTTAACTCCTCAGCCTTCACCGATTATATACAGCCAAATTCATCAACGCGAGATATTAGTCTGAGAAATTAAAGACATGCCAATACTGATATTATAAATGGGAACGTGTGTTTGCTTGTCCTTCCTTCACGCCTTAAAGATGCCACTTTATTTTTAGCTTGACCTAGTTGAAAGGACGGAAAGTAACATAGACTTTTGGCTTTGGAAAAATATCATGCATCTAAAGAAGCTACAGAAATATTATTGTTTCACACGGACTTCCAAATTGTACGCGAGCGAACTAACTGGCCAAAGCTAATATACAGATACATACAAAATTACGATTGACTGGAACATGTGAAGTTGGATCATAATACGTTTAATGATTGCTTAATGATGTACAGGATTTAGGCTAAATTAATAATGAAAATTTCCACCGGCCGCCATACCTCATAACCATGTGGTTTGTTTAACGTAATTTGCACACGTGAATTTGACGTCCGAATTGTCAGCTGCAAACACAAAATTAACTACTGAACAAAAATTCCCAGACTGCCTTTTCAGTGTTGTGATTAAAAAAATAAAAACACGAAAAATTTTTGTTCCTAGTTATTAAAAAAGTACCGTTACTACCGTTAAAATTAGTTTTTACGTGCAAACTAGCACTCTTCGCAAGTCTAACTACCTATCAGTTTGACTAATTGTATATCCGGAAAGACGTAGCACATTGAAAAATACATCGACGTTCATTTTAAAAAAAATTCCCGGAATTACATGAATTTTCCACAAATACGGAGGAGATTTTTAAACTTTTGATAAAAACTAGTTTCAAAAGCGATTCGCCCAAGCGGGAATAACTCTGGAAATACCGCACTTCTAATTCTAATGGATGGAACAATATTTTCTGCTTGTTTTAGAATATAGATAGTATTGATCGATCGGTTTGCCGGGTTCGTTAAAACTCCGAGTAAGCCGGTAATCCTTCTTGATCTGCTATATTCAGTTAAATCAGAAATAAGTTACTACTAAATAACATAAAAGTTTTCTATGTTTTGGCCCCTGGCACCCGTTTCTAAGTTTACGCTTCCTTGAGTATATTGAGAATATTTTTAATACAAATCGTCTAAATCGGCCTGTGTTAACACTCTTAGTAAAGGCGACCCTTAGTTAGGACTTTGAGGTGATTAAAGTTGATTGAAAAGACACCTCAACGGGATGTTTGCGGCGAATCGGTTTTAATTTTTCGCAGAGGACGGTCGCGTTGGTTCCAAAACAATATATCCGGTGGCATCCGCAGTCCGCACGACACAACCTGAACGATTTAACACCGCTTAATACCCGACATTGTTAGCATACAATTATTTCACAGCACAATAGCTCGTCACAATGGCTCGTGCATTTTCAATAGCTCATTATGTTCGGCTCGGATAGATCATATTTTTAATAAATACTTGAGTTTAATTAAATACTCTAGTGCCCCGTACAATACGTTCAGGTGGATTTCGATGACGACGATCGTTATTCATTTCGACAACCAGATATCGTGTTTACGGGGGAATGAGTTCGAACAATGCGATGTGATTTATTCTGGCCGGCGCGGCTCTCGGTGTCGTTGCTTCACTATCAATTGTAACAGAGAGGTCATAGAGTAACATTTTTGCCGGTTGCACCATCTTTATGCGTTTGTGAATCACTTTCAGAGGTGCAGTTGAAAGTCCTAGGAAACTAGTGACAGTTTCAGAACGAATAAGCTCTAAGGTTCTAGAACATAACTTATAGATACCGTGTATCATAAGCGTCAGCCTATAGCCGTCCAATGATAAACGTAGGCCCCTCCGACAATGAGTACCCAACCGTAGACGTACAAAATTATTTCCACAATGAAAACAACAAATAACCCATGCTACATACATAATACATATAATTTTTCTAACGTTGCGAGTTTCTACGAGCGATGACGGTAGTTCCTCTTCATCACCGTTTGCTCAATGCATAATCTAATTCTTGTGTGCGTGTGTTTGTCACTGAACTTGTTCCAAACGACTGAGCCGATTTTGTTGCATTTTTTATATATTTAAGGGTACTTGAAATGGTTTACATTTATAAATTAGACCGGCAGGACATGTCGGGTCAACTAAAACTAGTGGACCCGACATGTCCTGCCATTTCTTGTGTGTCACTGAACGACTAGGCCGATTTTCATTTAATTTTTTGTGTGTTACCTTTTAGGTATTTACACAAAAATTTAGGGTACTTGAGAATGGTTTAGATTCACAAATCAGTCTGGCAAAAAAACGTCTGTCGGATAGAAAAAAATCATAAAAGGGATACTCACAGTTTACACTGAGTTCCATGGTGGCCTCCAGCTGCTGTCCCTCGGGCATGGCGCGGTTGGAGACGACGCAGCGGAAGATGGCTCCGTCGTCCTCCCTCGTCGGCTCCATCGTGAGGATCGCCGAACACGGCTCCGAGCGGTTACGTCCATACAGCATTGTCGCCTCCATAGGGTACACCGACCCGCCTCGGTACCACCTGCACAAACACACCTGTTAGTATAGAGTGGTAAAGGCAAGAATTGGGAAAACATTTTTTCGGGATAAAAAGTATTCTATGTCCTTTCTAGGATTCACACATGTCTGTACATCAGCAAAATCGATTCAGCGGTTTAGGTGTAAAGAGGTAACAAATATCTATATGTTAATTATCTACATTCGTATTAACCCCCTTATTCATAAAAATATTTAAACAGTGTTTAACTAATCAAGATTCGCTGTCTTCTGTTATAATGAAAGCGTCCCACGACAGAAAGACTGACTGACCAATATTCGATATAACGCACAAAGTAACATACTATACTAATATTATAGATGAAAAAGATTGTTTCTTTGTCCTACCCTGATGACATAACGAAGCTACGGATCGACTTGGCATGGACATTGTGGAAAGGATGTAGAGAAACATAGACTACTTTTAGTGTTGGAAAACATCAAGTTCCTAAAGAACTGACAAGAATATTTGTATTTTTAATACCTACAATTGCAATGATGAAATAAATTTCATTGATATGAATATGTGTATTTTTATTTGGCTGACAAGAATATTTGTATTTTTAAGTGACTGACAAGAATATTTGAATTTTTAAGTGACTGACAAGAATATATTTTGTATTTTTCAATTCCATGCGAGCTAGTTCTTTATCTAGTCCTGAATATAATGTTACAAGGCACACGTGGGATTTTCGTTCGCGTAATAGATTCAGCTGGCTCTAAATGTGATTAATACGAGAGTTTCCACGCGTGGACGTTCGTAATTATCGCGCAATTTCTGAATGAAATTTTGCACAGGTAGGCGGTAAGCTTTGGCTATCTGAAATGCTATTAAGATTAGGGTACTTCAGTAATAGTTTGGCTATTAAAATAGAGATGCAGACTTCGGTACTAGCCGAATATGTGGTGGACGAATGCTAGTTACAAAAAGTTTCTGTGTGTCAAAGTAACAAACGTTAGATCAGTTCAAATGCACACAATTCACATACTAGAAGGCTTAAGTACAGCAGCTTTTGAATCGAAGATGATTTATGTAGTTAATATATAAAACAGCGACTAAGTGTATGTTAGATTAGCCCACGAATGATCCTTTACCAGGAGCACACTAAACAAAACTTTCGCGTCCCCAGTTTTAGTTTTGCTTATTTCTGCTCTATCGCTTTTTTATCTTTTCAACGTGGAACCCTAACATAAGCACACTCGAAGACATTAAAATAATTACTTAGAGAGTTCATAATACAAAGGTTTTGAATTCCCATATATTTTCTATTAAAGGCCACTAAAGTGATCTTTGAGTACGGTTGCTATGAGTTATGTCATCTACACTTAAATACGCTTTCTATTTAATGTTAGCTTTTTTTTTCCTCGCCGAAGGAAAGACCCTGTGACCCTCGCGTCACTGCGACCCTTAAAGATCCATTGTGACTCCTTCGCATTAGAGCACCGTCCCCAACCTAATGCTGCTCATAATTTGACTATGACTACAATTTGCTTAATACTTTTCTTCTAAGCGTTCTTTTTATTTCTATATATAGATATGAAACTAGTTAGTCTAAAGTTAAAAGATTTAAATACACAATTGAGAGCAAAACGTTCCCTAATCAAGGTTCTGTTTATGTTTTTACAAAAATCTACTTTTAAATTAAAAAGCTTTAAATTATGGTCAACCTAGTTATAAAACTTGTGAACACAAAATTATTATTCGTTACAAAACATTTTAATTATTCTGTAAAAATAATTACGATGTCGAAACTTACAATGTTTTGCGTAAAGTTGAAGCGAAATTACGTTGATATAAATATTACGCTGTAAACTTTTAAAAAAGGCAATTATGTAGATCGACATAAAGGTGCACTATTTTATCAAATACACAATAACATTCCCTATGCAATATACTACATAAGTCAGTCACTTTAAAATACACATATCTAATAATAATTTATTAATACATATGTAATTAAATTCACTTTGAATTATTTACAACTGAATACAATTTCTAGAGGTTCTACATTTACAATAATGGGCTCCAATATCTAATAAGTAATACGTGGCAGTCTAAATCATTGCTTTGTTCCAACAGTTGGGCCGGCGATGCCGTAGTAATTGGTTGTATTACATTACAGGAGCGTACAGCCACCCAACAGCTATGCAAATGAAAAACTGACAATGGAGTCCTACAAACGCTCTTAGCTGCACTCCAGCTAAATACCTCTTGTTATTACAGCCAAAAATCTAAAAAGCCTGGATTTGGAAGAATATTCTAAATATCTAAGAAATAGGAACACCGTACTAAATTTTAAACATTTAAGGGCCTGTTTTACCGCTTACAGATAGTCTATTTATTTGACAGATACCGACTTTCAACCATATGGGTTGAAAGTTTGTATTAAAGTTCGTCATTTTCACCCCCTTAGGGATAGAATTTATAAAATTCTTTTCTTAGCTTATTCCAAATTTCATGGCTGTAGATGTAACAGTTTTTGTTCGGCGATGATGAATCAGTCAGTCAGTCAGGACTTGTTATTCGATATATATAGATAACATGAAAAATTATATTATTATAATTTCACGTACTCGTAAAAGTTTTATCATTTTGCACTTGCTCAACATACGTAGAAACTTGTGGGTCATAGTTGTATATGTCAAGGTATATGCTAATACAGCCTGACGGCTTTGGTATGTAGATGCGGTGTGTGTTCTGAATCCGATGATAAGTTTTACACTATAACAGTATAACTCCGTCCAATTTACAAGTTATATTGTGCGTTTCGAGCCTCACGTCACGTCGGACTCAGCGAGAGCTTCGGTCACAATAATATGATAGCTCATAAAATATTACATACTAATGGCGTAAATGGGAAAGCGTTTCTGTATGTTTGTCCTAGTCCAAGAAGCAACCAATCGACTTGATTTTATGCATTGACTTGGTTAAAATAATGGACAGTAACATGGTGCGCTTCTGGTCTTCGAAGAATATAATTTTTGTAAAGTCCGGCAAAAGCCAGTTACTGAATATACTACAAACGCTATAACAATATTCATCCAAAGAGATTTTATAGCGGATTCTCAACTATGTTTAATTTAATTAAAATCGGTGAAACTAGGGCCGACTGAAGACTAAGTTTAGACCGGGATCGGACTAACTTTTGCTGCGATTAACTATCATAGACTAGTGTACTCGTACCTAGATTACTCTCGTTCTCATTTAAAATAAGCCGATCTTGAAAGCCGATTGCACTTCAGTCCGGTTTTACTACGACCGATGGGGCTTTAAAGCTGTCCCGTACAAGTTCCTTACGATACTTGTTGGCGAGTTAGTTCCCGAACCGGTAGTAAATTAGCAGAGCATTTTCAGTGTAGTGTAGGAGACAATTTTTACATCTTCCAACCTATTGCTAACCCTCGCGGCCTTCCTTTCCGTCTTCCGGTGTTTAGACTTCCTGAAATTTTGCGTCAAAATCCAGAAATCCATGCTTCCATGCAAAAGTGTGTCTATGTGTTTGTTACCTCTTTACGCCCAAACGTCTTTACCGTTTTGCTGATTTTTGGTATGATAATACTTTGAGTTGTGGGGAAAAATATAGAATACATTTGGTTCCCACGCGATAAACGAATATTGACGCAGTTGTGAGCATCCTCCATTACATGTATATTCTTATTACCTGATGCTGGGATTGGGCGATCCGCCCGTGCTGGAGCAGCTGAGGTTGAGCTGGCGGCCCTCCTGGGCGGAGACGTGGGTGCCGGGGCTGAGGACGGGCGGCTGCGGCACGCTGAGCACAACCAGGTTGTATGTCTGCGAGTGCAGCGTCCGCCCTGACCCGCCCGCCTTCACCCGGCACTCGAACCTCCCGTTGTCCCGCTCGTACGACACGTTCGACACGTTCAGGTCGTACTGACCCTTCGACGGCGCGTACATTATCCTGAAACAAAAGACAGATTACATTATAACCGATTCCTATACTAATATTAGATATGCGAAAGTAACTAGCTGTCTGTACGTGTACGCTTCTACGCCTAAACCACTAGACCGATTCTGATGTATGCACTTTGAGTCTCTTGAAAGGACATAGTATACGTCTTCCCCGAAAGAAAATTACGGTTTACAAGTAGCGGACAGTGTAGTTAACTGGTATTACTTTGGGTGTACCCTTTGTTTTGTATTAATAATAATTTTTGGTTGAAAATACCCCAATTGGTCTAAATAAAGGAATACTGTTTGAAGTCGGTAGTTTTGCTTAAATTATATTTTCTTCATCAAAGGCGATCTATCTCAAGATATAGCGACGGATTAGCTCCATTGGATACGTCAATACTTCATATTTGTACGGATAAAGGACACATCAGTTTATATCATAAAGTGAGTGGTTGTAGCTTTGATCAAATAGACTGGGCGCTTTGACCTGTGTAGTAACTGGCAGTATATTTACTTTATATTTTGTTAAAAGGCATCGATGTTTGCTGTTCAATAACATAGCAACTACACTCCGATAGTGTACTTAATAGGTGAGCCCATTCGTTATAATTATGTCAGCGGTTCCATGGTCGGGGGTCCCGGGGGGGTCGTATAAGACGCCTGCAACTTCATAAATAAATAATTGCTGCCGCGGACGGACCTCATCACTCCCCCACATCGAAACCCATTAGAGCAGCCGTTGATGCGATATTGCAATTAGCATTTTTAACGGAATGCACCGGGAAAGGGGAGAGATTATGACATACTTAACTTACTCCAACCGGTGTTCCGTGGAACTGATATTAAGAAAGTTTTTCCGCTAAGAATAGAATCCCCAAAACTCATGGAAAGGCTCAAGGAAATAAAGAGGATTCTGGAACACTTAAGTTGAAATAGCATACGGCAAATGTCATGACCGTCTGTATGTGTATTGTACCTTCAACTGCGCTTGTTTGACCTTCAAAAAGATTAGAAAATAACTCCCCGGGAGGAATGTTTAAGTAATTATCCAGAGTGTGAAACTGCTGAAAAATATTTTTTTCCGATGAATATTGAATTACTTTATTCGAGCTACTTTAAATCATAAAGTATGAGCTTTAGAACGCTATTTGTTACGCTGACAAATGAAGTGCTATTGGGAAATATGAAAATGTTCAACATATCGACACATTGCTACTTGATGTATGTAGTTGGGTGTTACATCAAGTACAAGCACTTACGAACATAAAGGCAAGTTTGTCTAATAGTTGTCGGCGTTGATCAGAGATGACTGTGCATACTGTTATATATAATATTTATGTTATTTATTTATCTGTATATATAAAATAACAAGTTCTGACTGACTGACTGATTCATATTCGCCGAGCAAAAACTGTTAATGCAACAGCCATGAAATTTGGTGAGTAGGTATATATAGGTTATTGGGTAGACACCCCCTTAGAAAAGAATTTTAAAAATTCTACCACTAAAGTAGTGAAATGGGGGTTGAAAAATTTTATGAAAGTTCGACATTTGTTCTGTTAAAGACATGAAATTTCTGAGCTACTAATTCAAAATAAATACGTGTTTAAGCGTTTTATGAATTTGACTTCCATATGGTGAAAAAGTGATTGAAAATTTTATAAAAATGCTTCTTAATGCGAGCGAAGCCACGGGAGAAAGCTAGTATTATATATAATCATTGTTAAATCTGACGTCTATGGAACCAGAAGACTTTATGCCTGACATTGATGCTTTTGAAGACGTGCTCCTCTCTCTACATAAAATATTTCTTAGTGGAAGGTTAATCTGGTCCCGTGTGGTCAAAAATGATGTAAAATGGGCGGTATTATCTCGACGATCATTCATCATTTTCAGATATATTTTAATTTAATTCGTAAATTCGTAATAATATAATACGAACAATAAAAGTATTTATGAATGGTTTATTAATTATGATAATGGGCTATCGCTTGGCTGGGTAAAATTTACGCAGGGTTTTACAGACGAGTATATTATGATAAAAATGTTTTTAGCGGGCGTTTAACTCATTTCATTTGTAAATGAATATAATATCAATTTCTTCTTGTGTGTAAAAATAGGGAAAAATATGTCTGGTTTACACATATTAAGTAGATAAACAGTTAACTAAATTTTAACTTAATTTTAAGTGATTTAACTTACCACTTGCTACTAAATTACATTTTACAATTACATGAAGTTAACAACTTTAAATTAAGTTAAAATTTAGTTAACTACTTATCAATATACGTGTAAACCAGACATTATACTTACAACATCGACTTAAAAATAAGTCGGGTTTTCCTTCTTAACGATATAACTCCAGAACGCAGGAACCGATTTCCACGGTTTTGCATTCGTTGCAAAGGTCTCGAGCTCCATGAGGTTTGTAATAAAAAAAAATTAGCACGCGGACGGAGTCGCGGAAAGCAGCTGGTTAAATAATAAAATGATCCGTATCTTTCCAATTTTTTTGGTTGACTATCGTCACCGTAGTAATACGTTGTTTTCTCACGTGCCATCCGCGACAATGTTATTGGAAGTTAATGATCGAGTGCCAATTTCGTGCCACGGCGAAATAACACAATCGAGCCGAGGCAGGCAGGAATAATGAAACACGTAATCGAAAGAACACATGACTTAAACGAATTACCCGCTGTGTTTTTGTAAGTGAAATAACTTTCCCGAATAAAAAGTCACACGGAATTTCACACACGGAATTACACGAGCGCTGTCGTTATAATTACGGTAAGAAGGAGATCACACAGACATAATACACCTATGACGTTATTTTTAAGAGTTAAAAAAGAGAACGAATGAAGACCAAATTATGCAGAGTAATAAGTAACACTAGACATCGCCCTGTGTTCGACATTCACATCCGTCGTGTAGAGAAGCTATAAAAAAACAATCTATTCTCAATTCAATCACAGACTTCAATTTGACATAAAGGTCTCGTTATCAGGCCATTAAATTTAATTAAAAAAACCCAGAAGTCAACCATAAACAATAGAATATTTCGTGGATAATTATCGTATCATGTCAATATATTGAAGTGTGTGTAGCGTTTTTTTATTAAAAATAAAGTACATATTGTAATAGGATAAAAGCATTAGCTGTGAGAAATTAAATGCTTTTACTTCAACGTGTCTTTCGTACTTTTTACGGGTACAAAGTTTTCCGCTCGCGTATTAATATATAGATTTCCTACTAGTAAAAGAGAACCTTTAGCAACAAAAATGAGTTCATCTGCTAGATTTTGTGTTTAGACACTTGGAGAACAGAATTTATAACTGTATCTGTCAGGAAAGGCACTTTACCAGTAAGTTGTTAAAGAGGCCCAAAGCAGAATTAACTGTAATTTAATTGACGTAAGAAGTAAAACTGAAATGAACCAATAACAGTACTTTACGACGCAATTCGAAATAATACGCTAAAACTAAAAAACACAACTCAATATAACTCCAGAAATAGTTATAATGAACCGTTATAACTTCACGTAATTAAACTTCTAGACGTCAATGAGCGCCATCGTTTTATAGTAAAAGCATACCAAAATACAATACAGTAGAATAACTTGGCCGTATCATTTAAATCGACGATTTGACTAACCAGACATTATATTTAACAACATTTTTCATATAAACTTTTAACCACTATTATCATCAATCATATCAATTTATCAAAAACCTTTTTTAACGAACCTCTAATTTTTTTATTTTTTTGACTCCGATCCATTCAGTTGAGCACCATGTCAGTCAGTGAATTTTTAATTTTATTTATTTAGATAAATCAATCAGTTCAGTCCAACTCCAAGTCTAAACTAAAATCCCGCCAATATGCGCGTGCGCATTCGGACAGGCGTCAAGACACACGATGGTCTACTTTATTTATATTTTATATTGTGTAAAGGATTAGATGTACAGCTTGTATACAATACACCGCTGGGAACATGTGTGCCTACGAGACCGTTACCGCAAGGTTTAACGACTCCTTCATTACAATAATTACGTTAGATACAAATGCCGCGATATTTCTAATCACAATATTCTCAGAACTCCCGTGCAAGTTTCTTTAATTGAGCGATAAAAGGATATTATCCTGATACTATCCTTGTTTAAATACTAAGCAAAGAGAGTGACAACTTCTTTTTCTCTTCTTTTGCAATATATTTGTTATGACAAACAAGAGGTTGTCTTTGAACCGTTAATTCATATCAATCATCCTATAGCATGTGGAAACCGTCCTTCTTAGGATCAAAAAATTTTCCTTTGTTTTTACTAGGACAAAAAGTATTACTTTACCTAATTTCTTTTAAATCAGTTTAGCGGCTTACTCGTTATAAGATAACTTGTTATTTTTTAACATTGATAAAAATGTAACTTAATATAAATCCCTATTCGTGAGTCGAAACGGTAAAATTACCGTTAAGGACCGTACTCCTACCGCATCCTATCCTATCCTAATCTAACTCTACAAATAAAAACAACAGCAAAGAAGTCGCAAACTCGAACTGAGACTGTTTAAATATTAGTGTTGCTAACATTTTATCATTTTAGTGGGAGTTATTGGCGAGACAGTATCAAGTGTTTGTGGAAGTTTCCAGAAGTTAAGCGGAGTAAATTGCACTTCGAACAATACACCGTGCATCTTGCGGCGCCGAGACTCGAGTCGATCCTAAATATACGATCCCCTTAAGACGGCGACATTATTAAATTGAAATTATTTTTCAGGTGCCCCAGGTGATATTTCGGGAAGGGATAGCTAACAGTACGTGGCGGTATATTGCTATGTATATTGCGGACATTGCGCATATTGCGGACCTAATTAATTTGGTCGCATTTCATCAAATCCAGCAGTCTGATCCCGACTTACATGGAATTGACGTACTCCGGCCGTCATTTGGTCTGAATATGTCAACTGGCTTGCTCGATGGTGCATGCTTGCTAGTTTGCCTACTAGGATGCTAAACATCATGTTTCCCAAAGTGGGTCCAACTCTCATTGGTGAGAGAATTGTTGTGGTAGTCGTTAGTACATGGCGTATTTTAGGATGTCTGGATGATCAGTAACTTTTTATAGGCAAATTCATAATGTTAGGGTGCTAACCTGTAAGGAGAATAAAGCTTGCTCTTGTAATGCTACAACTCTCTACATAAAGAAATAACACATAGATGCCCTAGAAGTAGATATTTCAACAACAGGCATATCAATATTACTGAACATTTGAGCCGTTTATACTCACTGGTAGTTACTCTCCAACGGGATGCTCCCGATAGCGACATTCTCGTGTGCGCTGGCGGTGACGCGCACCCAGTAGTAGGTGGGCGCCTCCCCCGCGCTCGCGTCCAGCGCGAACCGGCACTGCAGCGTCAGGTTGTCCCCCTCCCACGCGTCTATTTGCTCGTCGTCACATCGCGCGAAGAACACTGAAAATATGACATTAATTAGTTTATTAATACGCCAAGAACAATTTACATCCTATTCTATACATATGCTATTTCGAGAGAGCGTGGAAAGTCGCGCGCGATGGAAAAACGCATAGAAAACGCGCACATGTAACAGTTTCTGTCTTGAAATGTGCATTTAGGTGTGCACTGACGAAACATCTATTATATTATATTCCCAACGGAACACGAATGAAGTCGGTATCCTTCCAAACGGACGCATCTTTTTTGCATGTGGAAATGCTTTACACATCATCGACAGACTGGGGACATTGGCCGGTGTATGCGGGATTCCCGGGATCTACCCAGACTAAAGCCCCGTGATGCTCCACTCTCAGCTTGAGCAAAGTGGAGAGTGGAGCACAAACAGACGGAACTACCTACGAAAAGTCTTAGTGTTGTCCCATCATCCGGTTGAATGGACAAAACTCAAACCAACAAATCGTGAGTTATGGGTTATCCTGCTTTGCCATTGCTGAAAGAATCAAGCTTTTCTTTAAATCAAGTAGCAATGTCCCTTTTCTTAGAAAGGGTAAATACCTACTAAGTACTAACTTTAGATAATAAAAAAATATAGTAGTATCCAGGAAATTTAATATCGAACATCCGAATTTACTTTCGAGTTCACAGTACAGTGTTCGTTTGTCTATTTATAGGCCAACAATGTTTGAACAGAGTTTATACAGTTGTGTACACTGTTGATATATTTTGTATACGAATTTCTCTCATCTTTTTACGTCACTATCATTGTCCGGTACCCTGACAGCTTTTGGTCTAGTTCTTTCCTAATATCTGGACAGATCTAAATAAATCGTTTAACTACTTTACTAGTTGTACTGTTCTGTCAACCGTGTATGTGTTGATAGTGAAACTAGTTCATTTTTTTCCTTTTATTTGATCTGTCATAACTTTTCGGTCTTGTTTTCTAGTCTTCAACAATACAATCATATTACAAAAGCAATATGAGGCAAATAACATCTTAACAGTAGTCAAAGCTGTGTTAGAAGCAAAGGAAAAATATGAAATCATAAAATAAATATAAAGGAAATCAGTGATTACTAAACTGTAATTGGTTACCGAGCACTGGGAAACTCAGGTAACGGAACTCAATATTTTTATAGCATCCTTTGATAGAGACATCTTGTTTACCTGTTAGCTTGTAAACTAGCAATACTTGTGTCGTGTGCTCTACATTAATGGGGCAAGATTTATATTTACAACAAGAACTTTTTATGTAACGTTCGATAAGGAATTGCTTAATTTGAATAGAAAAAAATTACATGCTCATTCTAGTTAGCAAATGTCAACAATACTCGTTAATTCATTCATTTAAATATTCTTCACGTTTTGTACTTACATGATAAATAATAATGGGTATGAATTTTACAGACACTATTATGTTAAGAGCTAAAATATTGTTTTTTCATTTTCACCGCTCCAACGACCCTTAGCTCAGCTAGTCGTAAATTTTGGCATTGGCCGAGTGCCCATGAGCACGACTGTTCCCGGCTCCGTACTCGAAAAAAAATAACGGCTTTCCGTTCATAATAAATACGTGTTATAGATAACAGATAACGTAAAGATAAACTCGTTTTATTGCTTTCTATATATGCCAAGACACTAGCAAAATGCAAATACTCAGGCGGCAATTGCAAGCTGGGTCAGAACTACGAAGTACAGATAACTTCATGTTGTAAACCAAAACTAATTGCGACGTCATTTATGCCTTTATTATACAGAATGTCAATAAACTAGTGACTAGAGTTAGCAGTATACAATAATGACAGCTCCGTGTGGGTTTCGTCGACTATCGCCAGTTTTATAGAAACCAGACCAGCTACAAAGGCGCAATATCATAGTACCCAAGTCCGTGCAGTACACTCGTAGGACACTCTTTCTTTCGTGAAAATTGATGACTGACTTTGGTTCAGGACCTACTTTCCATAATTTGCCAAATATCAATTGCGATGCTTATAATTATTATGAATTATATGATTATGTAACAGTAAACTGTAGACTAAAATTTTTGCATTACGAATTAGTTACTAACAAGCACTATAAAAATACGTAGCTCTTTTCAGTATCAAAAATAAGAGTGATATAAGTTTTTAGGTCACATCAACAGGTCCAAGAGCGCGCGATGGGTTGCTCTATAAGAGCTCATCCTTACTAAATTCTGTGACGTTATTATACCAAACAAATTCTCTTACTACTCGAGCGCTTTTTACGGAAATTAGAGCGCTGATTTACACATTTTTAATGATGATTTTTTTCTACAATACTTATTCATCTGTACAATACCCATTGTAGATTTATCTACCGTGATTAATTGAGCTTCCTCACAAAATATATTTTTCCGGACTGATATTTCAATAAAATGCTGTACCATCATTTCTCTGTCAGCGTTCACATTAAATTGAATCTAAACTCAATGTTTAATATTCGCCTATGTACTCATTTACCGATACACATATACGGATAGTTCATATTCACTCATTCAAGTGTATGATTATCGTGTCATGTCAAAATATTGTAGTGTGTATGTTATAGTGTGCGTTACGTTTTATTTATTAAAATATACAAAGTTATAGCATACTTTAAAATAATAATAATATTCCACGCTCCTCTACGCACGCTTTTATATCTACGCATCTTCCTTAACATCATAGATCATCGAAGTTACTTCACATCAGTTTTTCATTTAAGTAAATTAATGTCTCTGTAGAATCATAAAACCTATAAGGCACCCTTATAGGTTTAATGTTTATTGTTTTTAAGATTCTACAGAGACATTAATTCACTATAGGTGATGGATCCAGGCCACCTTATTTAATAGCGTTACATGAAATCAACGACGACTGAACTTGATAAATATCGTAGGTCGACCAATTTATTTATAAATCTATTACTTTTTTTTTCGATCTGGCAAAAGCGTTCGATACGGTCTCTGTTTGCTCACTTATAGAAAAGTTGGAACGAAGGGGCACCCAGCTAAAACTGTTTACGGACTTCCTCACTGAGCGTACACAGAGCGTTAAGGTAGACGAATATCTTAGCACCGAATAATCTACAATTTACGTCCCTCAAGGCAGCGCAGTCGCCAACATTGTTGTAAAAAAAAAACTCTTACAGTCACAGAATACTTTTATTGCTACACTAAAAGTTGCGCTCTTTGCTAGTTTAGATGGAATAGTAGTGCAGCGAGTCTAGCGCTTGAGTAACATGTCTTAGCGTTAATCTTAACGTTAAGACAGGCCTGACACTGTTAAGAGTGTACTGTCAGTGAATATATGCATGTCAGCTTTGGGTCAACAGTGGTCTGCACGAAAACTGTAAGAAGCAGCATCAGGTTACAGTATAATAACACATACCATAATCTGACTCTGTCTCTGTTTGCCAACTCCAGAGTTCAAGATATTTCGCTATTGTTAGGTCACTGCGTGCGTTCTTTTGAAAACGAAATTCTCTGAGTGTGTGTCGGGTGTCCGGAAAATTAGATTCTAACCTACTGGCTGTCGGCGCATCGCGACGAAAATAAGATGTGACTTTAGCATTATTTTGACCGAATTTTATATACATTTCTTGTATGGGTTTATTGCCTGAAAATAAATTATTTTTATTATTAGACTGGCACAAGTTCCAGGCTTCAATATAAGGTGTCGTTCACCGTTACGAGCGTAAAAAGTGCGTCCATATCGGCTACGTTATCGACGTCACATGGTTGTACCCACAAACGATCACTTATGAACTTTATTCCCTTCATATAAGGTCAAAGCGTGGAAAGGTCCCGGATGTACACTACATGTTCAAACAGAACGCTCAGGAGACGTACTAAGAGACACTAACGAACGAATCGTCCTAACCGTAAAGGTGAAACGACTTTGAAAGAGTAGGACGGTATATCTCAGAATATTTGAATCCGCCGTTTGAGAGTAAGTCTCCGAGAGTTCGCACTTTGAAGCGCACACATGTCTTCTCTCTTTTTCACCGTAGTTGAAGAGACAGAGATGGAAGTGCAAACATCCTTTGCAGTTCCAGCTCAAAGTGTGCGTGTGTCTGCAAAATTTTCAGTCGAGTTTACAAACATCGGAATATTAATTCAGTAGAGTCCGTCATTTGGTTTTCTTTGTCATCGATATTTCTGAAATTCTTTTGATAGAGCAAATTAGATTACGGTTACTAAGTCGTTCGTAGTAGATTTATAAAAAATGTAGTAAGGCTGTCTAATAAACGTCCTTAATGGAGTACTCGTTGTTGTAAATTATTGTGGTGATCGTAAAAGGAGATAAATGTTAGTTGAACCCTTCATAACGTTTTCGCAGTTTTACTCTTTTGTGTATAGATGCAGACAAGGGCAACTTTCGAGGTTCATGCTTTTCTTAACTTGATGATAAAAAAGTAAAAGGAATTGCTAGAAGCGAGATCACGTTGAACCGAACTCAAAAAACATACAGCTATTGTGTAAATCAAGCGGCGGTCGAAGCGTGAAAGTAAATGGCTAATGTGTAACGATTGTTCAGCAGTTACGGCCTTCGACTGACGGCGGAGCTGGGGCAGTATCGTGACACGTCTCGGGCCTGGCCGAGATAAGCCGCGGGGCGGGGAGGTACGAGGCGGGGGCAGGGACGGGCCCGGTCTCAAACCTATTTCGAAAACCCGTTCTGGTACCTCAAGTCTTGGGCACGCGCGCGCGTGTCATTGACCGTAGACTACGTGCGGCGTCGTGCGCGCCAACGCGCTACCGCCACTTTTCGAACACAACCGTCGCAACGTATTTCCTTGTTACCACGATATGCTCAAGATTTCGAGTACTGATTTATCTTTCCACAATAATAAATGTAAAATGAGTGCAAGAAAAGTGTACACATTCATTGTGGTATTATTAACTTACAGTACATTCAATATCGTATATTTTGTTTCTTGCCATTTTAATTGGGCTCTACTGCAGAAGGCGCTGTCAGACCGAGGGAACAGAGTAAGCTGCAGTCTGAGACGTAACACGATAACAAAAGCCACGTACAATTCCACTTTTGTATTTGTAAACCGTGGACGTAGCACCAAATACGGCTTTACCTAGATAATGACAGACATTTTGTGAAGTTACTAGGGTTACATAAACATTAAACAGGCTACAGTGTACAATGGCCCGCAGCCTGCGGCCGACTGCCGTCAATTTGGCGCAAATCTATCGAATGGTAAACTCGGTACACCGCCAAATTAACGAAACCAAATAAAGTGTAATAGGAAAAATGATGATTATTATTCGAAATTGCGGTTAGCGCAAGTTGACATCACAAATCCACAAACATCACCGACCACCAGAAGTTACTAATTTGTTAAAACCGATTATAATAGGGAATATATGCATGATTTTTTTCTGTCTTTAGTCTTTACACATATCGTTATTGAAAAAGCGGTGTAACCCAATCAGTTTTTTGATAAAATTGAAAACAACAAAGTGACAAGCATTTAAAGTAGTTAGAAAGAAATATCCGATATTGAATTTGACGTCAAAGTCTATAAGCTGCATACAAAGTTCATACTAAAATACGTTTTGGGAGAAAGAGATGGGTAGAAAACTTAAATCGCTAATATCTTACTTATATCTCAACAGAATTCAGAGATTTTTTGTCATTCTGTATATCTTTTAGCCCACTATTGTAATAATTTGCATTCAATAAAGTTTGTTTTAGACGCATCTTCCCCTACTAATAAAATCAAGGGAACCATAAAGAAAATGATATTGTATTATAAATAAGATGATTTGGGAATCAAATATAAAATTTAGATTGCCTCAAGTCTAGTCTAGGCCGTTGTTATTACATGAATACATTATGAAGGAGTTAAGTTTGAGTAATTACATACGTATTACCTAGGTACGACATTAAAACGAACGTCAGTGTTTTCAGCTTTTTAAAGGACGACTATGGTGAATTTATGTTTTCTTTTTTACCAAAAACTAACACAAAATTAAATTCTTCTATACACAACATTATCATAATTTGTATTGATTTATGATGAAATATTTTCAAAGGGCCCAGATTATTATTTTACAGAGAACAGCAATGTTAATTTTCTTTTATTAATTATAAATTCTTACCGGTCCCCTAAAATATTTCTTTTTTTTTATCAGAAAAGTACCTTATTGACCTATTGTTATTTAGTAGAGTTATATAAACCTAAAAGGTAAAACCAAATAACTCTACTAAATTACGTGGGCCAATCAGGTAACTTTTTAAAATTGTTATAACCTGACCAAATGAAGAAGACTATGAATCAATATCTTAGCACAGAGGATTCATCGTTCGGCAGAAACAGATTGTTTACCGTTAACCCCCTTCTTATATCGGGGCGATGGTGTTTAAACAGATCGATTCTATCCAGAATACATTACCAGTTGATGGATAGCATGATGGGGTAAACGAAAGACAAATCCAGATGTGTTTCTCTCCATAAAATGTGAAAATAAACTGAGATGGTGAATGTAAATGTTCCAGACTTAAAAGCATTGAAATTGCTTTTGCCTCGGTAATTACAATTTTTGGAGTTTTGGGATCCTTATCCGATCGTTATAATTTTAACGCTTCCTTAAGCTTTAAAATTATAACGGATTATGTCGCTTGTAGCCCGCTTTGATAAATTACCAAATTCGTAGTTGGAATAAAATACGTTTAAAGGATCATATTTCTATTTTTAATGACTGAGTATTATGTTAATGCGACTCTTCTAATACAATTGATGAAACTATTTTCTTATCCTGTATACTGCGCCATTTTGATCACACTGAAAAACAACTCTGACATTTTTATTATGATGAACTTCGAGACTAGAAACAACGGAGAATAACAGTCGAAATATATCGTCCATCCATGGAATAGTATTCCATACTAATATTATACATAGGAAAGTATGTTTGTTTGTTTTCGGTCACGTCAAAACGAAGCTAACATTCGACTTGATTTTGCGCAGATACTAAGTTCAAGGGATGGAGAGTAATAGGGTACTTGGGTCTTGAACAAACAGCATGTCTCCAAAATATGTATTATTCGTATCTTCATAATTTCCGAATGTCACGCGAACAAAGCCGCGGGCCAGCGCTAGTATCATATTATATTTTTTCGTTACTAATATTTATAGGTAACCTTTCTGTTATTGCTACCGCAAATTCATATTTATCAGTCCCTTTGTCGTACGTGAATAGTGGATACAGCGAAGCAGAGGCCCTACTCCCAAACGGCACATTCAAATCTTAGAACACTACCGAATGTGTCTGTCCTACTCTAACAAGCCATTTTACGTTTACAAGGATAGGACACAGCATTCATATCCGTTCGTGTCACAAAACGGCTCCGCACCCCGTTCCGTTGATTATCTCACGTGGAGTCAGGCGCCAACGTTAATTTTGCTGTTATTACTCGGAAATGTGTTAACATTCTCAGTACGTTTTAGGAGCCATAAAATACAACACCAATAATACTAAAAATAAAAGGTAATAAGCAATCAGAGTTATTTGAGAATACAATGTTTGGGAAATTTTAATCTCGAGTTATGTTACACGGTAAATAAAATTAAAATTGGAGATGATCTATCTACTAACTACAGTCTGTATTTACTATCAGAGGTGTTGATTCATAGCCCGTTGACGTACCTACGTCATTTAGTCGAAAATTGTGGGCTGGATGTGACATAACACGACCGAATACTTAGGCCCGCAAATGGTAATCGCCAATTCATGAATAAATAGAGGCTCATGAAGATATTGGAGACGAAGTCATCATGTTGTGTCTATTAATAAAATTGTTGAAGCCGAAACTCACAGGAAAAATGCCTAAAAACCAAGTCGTCACGTTGTAAACGGTGAAAAAAGTAAGATATAAAGAAAGGGGGCAAAATCAGTGAATACCAATACGACCGTACTGTTTTAGATTCCTAGCAGGCTCCTAGCTTCTAGGTAAGCAACACAAAACACTAAGTAGCGCAGACGGCGTCCGCATTGACACCCTAGTATTTCTTTGTGCGTTCGAGAATCTAGATTTCTAGACTAGACGCCACATTTTTTGTGAACCAATAAGTGTTTTAGCGATCTAGAATATAAATATTTTGTAGTATTTTGATAAAGACTAGCAGTGCTAACTGCTGTTCTTTGAGAGAAAAGAAGAGCATACGTGTTTAAAATCCTATATTTTTTAGTATTCTTTGTCCCGTACATATACTTTTTATCAGATGAAACTGTTCGATTTCAGAGCGATAAACGAATTTTTTGCGAAACGAGGTTGTAGACGTCACAAACTCGCAACTCACATCGAGCGGAAAACATAGCCTCTAACCTTTTGACGAAAGACGCGTAGATGTAAGAGCATAAAAATTTCTTCCAGTTATTGTGGAATACCAATATTATTTTCAAATAATGCCTTTGTCTTAAATATTTTTAATAAATAAAACGCTACGCACACTACAACACGCACACAACAATATTTTGATATGACACGATAATCATACACGAAATATTCTATTGTTCGTCTACGTAACGAGACCTTAATACCAAGTTGAAGTCTGTGATTGGATTGAGAATACATTATAGTTTTTTATAGCTCTTTACTAACACTTAATATTTAAAATATTTACGGTCGAACACAGGGCGACCTCTAGTAGTATTAGAATGGTGACAATCATATTTTAAGTGAAAAAACTGTTGTCTAAAGAGGAGTGGAGTGTGTACTAGAAAACATAATAACACTTCTACAACATGCTATTACCGTTAAACGACATTATGAAGCTTTTAATTTATTGATATCTTTTAATCCAATACAGCTATATAAATTCCAGAGCGTAAGAGGCTAGAGAAATATGTACAATATTTTTTTTTGTAATTTCACAATACCATTTATTTAGTTAGAATTGAGTAGATACACTTCAATAACTACTTATAATATTAAGGTTAAGTGTTGAACGAAACAGTATTGATGAGTATTCAGATCTGGGTGCACGGGAGTGCCCTCGCCAAGATGAGCCAAATGTGAAGTGCACGGGCACTCCAAGCTACCAACTTTGTCTCGAAAGGTTTCGTCGTATTTTTCATTTTGTAAATCAAACACAAAAGACCGCGGGCAGATGCTAGTCCATAGCCTAGTGGATAAGACCTTTGGTTCGCACTCGAGAGGACGCACGTTCGAACCAGGGTGGAGGAGTGAACAAATGAAATATTTGCCGATCTCAAGTACATGGCAGGCTCGAACGGAGTGATACCAAGGCCTTACAAAAAACGGTAGTCGTGCTGTGTTTCGTTCAGTGAGTGATTTTACCGGTGGTTAAACTTCTCTAATCCCCCTAACCCTATTCCCTCATAAAAGCCGGCAATGCACTTGCGACTTTTCGGATGTCACGAGTGTCCATGGGCGACGGCAGTTGCTTAACATCAGGTAACCCGTCTACTCGCTTACCCCTTAAATATCATAAAAAAGAGGCTGTTTGACACAAGAGCAGCTGCGAGTTATTCAACATTTTCTACGAGCTAAAAGTTAACACGAGAAGTGAAAGCTTTGTCATTAGTGGGCTGGCGGCGGCGGCGGGGTTTGCGCAAACTAAACATTATGTTGCGTTTAACATTTTAGATATTGCGTTGTGGGAATTCCGTAACTATTAAACACTTTTAACATTCGTCAAGGGAACCTACAAATCTTCAAATTATTATATACTAGGCTGTTATCTATTTTTTCTCGGAATGTAATTTTTTATTTAAATTAACTATTTTCTTGTATTAATTTATTGTGCTAGTGACGCTTACAACTCCGTTAGTTCGTAGCCGATGTCCTTTCCTAGGACTCAGACTATCTCTATATCAAATTTTATCAAAATCGGTTCGACGGTGTTAACCGCCTAAAGAATGTTATGTAGGATGTTATTAAATAATTAAAATAAAAAAGGCGCTTCAACACTTCAGTTTAATATTTAATAATCAATATTTTTAACGTATTGAAAAAGCTTCACTATAAAAATTCTGATGTATTTAAACAATGGGTTTCGCGTATTTTATTTAAATAAAGAATTAACTTCGTTAACAAAGGCACTGCTGTTATGCACGGATTTTTCGCCGATTATGATCGCTAATTAATGTTTGGTTTATAAAAATTGCTAGTGCCTTTGGGTCTGTTTAACCGCTTACTAATAAATTTTATATTAGGCTATCCGCTACTTTTGACAGATTCTCCATACAACATCTGTCAAATAAATTTTTCGATAGAGTATTACTGTTCGATTTTCGTATCGAACAACACGCGACTGTGTTCGCGGTCTTAGCGCGAACCACAGCGCAACAGTGTTCGCAGCGACCTTAGCGGGCCGTGGCGGGGCGCGCGGGGGTCGGCCTGCGCCCCCTTCTCCGAGCGACTCAGCGCGGGCGCCGCATTACTATCTTGCTCGGACCGACACGACGACTGGGGGGCAATTCTCAGGATGTGAGAAAAAGTTCATATTCGAATAAATTATCGAGTGGGAACTTTTTACGAGAGAAACACAGTTTGTTGTATTCTCAGCGCTTCACACTCGAAATATTTCGTAAAAAGTATGAAATATTTCGCTACCGCTGAGAATACAACAAACTGTGTTTCGCTCGTAAAAAGTTCACACTCGATATTTTATTCGAGTATGAACTTTTTTCTCAAATCCTGAGAATCGCCCCCCTGGTCGCCTTATTGTTTAACTTTATAATATACACATATAATATCAACAGTCCACTTTTATTGAAAGATCCCAATCATTACTTATTCTAATAAAAAAGTAAATTGTCATCCATAGTGGCTGATTAATGAAATATTTTTTTCCTTTATGATTGATGCATGAAAGAAAAATGATGGACATCATAAACAATATAAACAAAAGAGCGACGTAACCAGTAACCACTCTTTAAATATCCCATACGACATTTTCACAAAACAGTCGCCCTAAGTCGCAAGTCGTCATGAGTCGGAACTCACGAGTCACGACTCACAATAGTGCGAATCAACGGTCTACTTATTAGGCCACAAGCTCTCATACTGACCTGCGAAAACAGGAGGCCTACTCTCAAACGCCACTTTCATATTATAATTCTCAGAACAGTTTCGGAGTTCAAAGTCAGACATTAAATGACTCCCACTCGTAGCGCTAAACCAGGACATAATCTGGATAATGGTGTAATTAGTATAAATTGTTTTGTTGGACGTGGTGTGGACACATGTTGTGCATTAGTAATGCAAGTGGCCACGTATGGCGGACCGTGGGAGCATGCGGGCGGACTCTCGACACTTAAGCCACAGCTCCACTTGAGACCTGTATTGATACTTCGTGAAACACAACACCTATTGTGTTGCATTGTTTTCGTACATGAAAATATTGTAAGGGTGTTATTGCATAGACAAAAAAAGAATAACGAACCAGCCGAGTCTTTAACAAGTGAACTTCAGCTAATTTTAAGTTTTTTAATGCAAAAAAAAATTGTTGTAGCGGGTGTACATTACTCTAATCCTGTGATCGAATCCAGCGCAGAATTAATACCTACTGGAATAACTTGTACGGAAAGTGCGTGCAATCTAATTACTCAATAAAATAATTATAGAAAAACTAATAATATAAAGCTAAAGACTTTGTTCGTTGGTATGAACGCGCTAATCTTAGAAGCCACTGGCCAGAAATGAAAAAATATTTTTGTGGCGGTTAGTTCATCTATCGAGGAAGGCTACATAACATATTCGCTACGATTAACGGGAATGCGCAGTAATCAAAAAATGTTGTATAAACGGACATATTTATAAAGTTTATCGCGGACGTAATCACTGTAAATACCTTTTTTACCGTGGGGAAAATGTTTTTATTTTATTAAAATGTGTTTACTTCATCCCTGGCGGCTTGAGGATGGCTACTAAGGTATGTGGGACCCCCTCCTCAGCGAATGTTGCGACTGCTCTCAAGGAATTGTCGCTGCTCAGCATCGCACGTATGATTGCTGGTAGTGAAATGTCATATCCAATGGCGGCTTGCAGAGCCGCTCTTTGTTCAGTCCATACGGGTCACGCCAGCAAGGTGTGCTGTGCCGTGTCTCGTTCCCATTTTTTCGCTTCATTCCTCCATCGTCGTATATAATCTGACGGCGGAATATACCCCTCCTCGCGCTTGGTTTGGCAACGCCAATATATATTAGCCAACGATTTGGCTTCAATATCCCAGGGCACGCTCCCAGCAAGAACGCACGCTGCATCTTTTGAAATCGTGCGGTATCCCCGCACCACTCTGATGGCCGGTTAGTCACCTAAAATTCAATCTTTTACCATCTCTTTGATAATAAATTAGTGCAAGATTTTATGAAAGATACAAAAGGTTATACTTCTTCTGAAGTATCCTATAAGTCTCTTAATTAAAAACTTTCGCTATAAATTATATTGCTGTAACGTTAGGTACTTACTATTTTATCCTTTTCTAGTAAGTACTTGTTCTAAGAACCCTTATTAGTATTTATAGCTCCACGACCACATCCGAATATTTATAAGGCGGTTTTAAGTGAGCTCCTGCTACGAAATCCTCTAATATTATGCCAATTAATATTCACATTTAAAGCTTCTCGCTCCTGGCATATTAAAATTAATAAGATCAATTAGACCATTACATCGTTTTCGACACTCGTACGTAGATCAAAGGCTTCCATGACGTCACGTTACATATACGGCACGTAATTGTACGTCTTGAACACACAAACATGACATTAAAGGTACATGTAAAGGGGATGTTCTGTGAAAATGCCACCTCCATTTTAAAGACAAACATTTTGCCGCGCCTTCAAAGTTGCCATAAACCGCGTTGTAAACTAAGAATTAGGAAAGGACCAAGGGGCCTACTCTTAAGCTTCGAACTATCAAATCTTATTTGTATCGTTTCGAACGCAAGCTGGCTTCTTGTGGGTGAGGAGCATGTGCGCACGCGAGTAAGATAAGCCTTTAACCGGACTCAACTCTTAAAACCAAGCGCCAAGGTACCAAGCGCCCTATTCTAATACCACGTTCCGCTTTGACGCGACGTAACGTGACGACGCGAATGCTTCGACGACAGGCGTATGGAAAAACATGTGTACGCCAAGCTCGAAGCGATATACGAGCCAACAGAATAAGCCCTCGATAACGCCTGAAATACACCGAATAAGTGTCAAAAACGGCACCTGTCCGTGTTTCGGCTTTATACGCCATAAAGTGTCACAAGCGCAGAAACACCTATCTGCCTCCTATCTATATGAAAGTACCTATTGTGTCCTTTTTACCGGAAAAGCCATTGAATAGCCAGAAATTCTGTTGTAATTTTCCGGCTATAAGACTCGAACGTTTTTATTACCTTATTGCTGTCGTATTTATAACAGCGGGGAAATAAATAATATCAACCCACTATGTACACGAACTTTCCCAGTACAATATAAGGACAATTTCAGAACGGTTACGTTAACGATTGCTTTGTTCAATACAAGTTAAGTCAGACAAAGAAAAGTTCTTTGTCCAGACACACTTAGATAGTTTTCCTGATTTTAAGTCCCTCTGGTATTCACAGTGTATAGTTACCGAGCTCCAACAATATAATCATTTATTTTTACAACTTAATTTTGATTCTGGGTTATTTTTCGAGGAAATTACACTTAAGCTTCGCTCACCCTGTAGACGGGATCGTGCCGGGGTGCATAGCATTTTCCACACAAAGAGTGCACACCCATCGTAAAAGTCCGCAAATGCGATGCGCTCCGGCCCGCCGCGCCGCGACATTTTGCTCGCTTTTGTAGGGTTCGTACTCCGTAGCGTTTTTCATACATTTTAATGAGTGTATGAAAAATACAGCCGCATTTTTCATACAGTGATAAACTGGTACTCCCCGCTGCACCCCGCTATAACGTGCGCGTATTTAGGCAGCAGGTATCCGTTAAATGGCCGAAAATTTGTCAAATGTGAACAATAACTCAAATAAACGACCATTTAGGGACAAACAAAAGCGAGTCATTGATTTATAGAAAATTACAAGAAATTCGTGTGTAAAATATGAAGCGAATTAATTAAGAGCCGAGAGAGATAGAGGGGATAGCGGAATGATCGTTGGCCCAGAAACGAATTACTTTCTCCGAGTTGTGTTATGACAGATGATGACGTCATCACATTTCACAAGAACACATCAAGATAAACTGTCAAACAACGCGTAACTTTAGTACCAAGTACCGAAGTATCAACATCATCATTAGTAGACAGTGGGTACCACAGAAATAGGGAAACACCTTGCTGTTCGGCAAGTGTTGGTTTATTTCGAAACACTAGAGGTTATCGTTTCATAAAAACAATACAAAATTGAAATATCAAATAGCATGACAATATTTTATTTTCTGTTTCAGTTATGCATCACGCGGGGTCTAAAGGTAAACGCTCATTTTATTCAGCGGAAAGAGAAATCTCGTAAGCAGCGTCAACTATCTTTTCTCCAACCTGAGTTATAATAGCGATGTAAGGGACAGGTTTTTAGATTTCACATTTCCACAAGTGTAGTGTTTGTGCAGGCTTTGTGCAGCAAATGAGCGCTGAATGCAGGAAGCTCCGAGCGTAGACCTTGGCATTAGCGAACGACACAAAAAAACGTTTTGGCTCAAGAATTATACGAGTTTAAAAGTGCATCCTATTTTAGAAACCTAACTGATAATATATTAAAACAATGGACGCTTTTGCCATAAGGCATTAAGCCCACCTTTGTACCACATTGTGCAAAAAGTTTTAAATAAATGTCTTGGCTTGGAAATATCGCAAGTGTCATGATCATATGCAATCATATGCGTCAATTTTTGACCCGTCAGAACGATTTGGTTTGGTATTGATGTTGACTGAGATTTGATCTAATAATTATGTAGCGGTTTCGACGTCGAGTTTAAATATTAGATGAAGAGTAGATCGAATGTACTGACTATCAAATTAAAACTTCGTACAATATCTAAAAAATGAATTCCTAGAAACACGAAACGAAAAACGAAGATTAGGTTTTAAGGCAGAAAATTTGCTAATAAACTTTATGCTTAGCATTTAAGGAGATTATAATAATCCTTAAATAGAAGCTTCATAATTTTTGTCGAGAGGAACAAATTAATATTTTCATAAAAAAATAAGAACCATTTTCTGCTTTCGTTTATTATTATCTGGGAAAAGAATTGACGATATTAGTGACAGTCTCATCAAGAGCATAATAACAGAAGTATTGTGTACCAGTAAAACTAGATAAGTTACGGCAACAAGAACTTGTAACGTCCTAACTAATACAGTAGTGATAATGTAAAGAAACATGTTGGAAGTTTGCCGTTTTACGACGGGTAACTTATAAGTAGACTAGTATATAAAAGACCTCTAATTTTGTCCAGGCTTACACAATAAATTGAAATGTTTGTGTTCGTGCTATTAGTGCAAATACGAAAGTGCGTTTATTTGTTTGTTTGTTTGTTACTCTTTCACTTCCGAAACAACTAAACGTCTTAATGGAAGATAGGATGGAGAGTAACATTGGCTACGCGTTTTTGAAAGTCGCGGGCAAAAGTTGTCATGTCATAAATCTTATGAATTTTCTCATGGCACATCGAACATATGCGTATACATCACACATGGGGTCACGTGTGGTTATGGCGAGTTCTGACTAGCGCAAGGGTCAGGCGATGGCTTCCAGCGAGTAACGGTCGACACACTCACGACGATGGCCGATCGAGTATTGTGTTTGTTTCGAGCTTCATTCGATAAACCTATCGACAGTCGAGAATAGCTCTTCAAAATAAAAAAAATCTAATCAGAAAATATCGTGTGTTTGGAAAGTCTTTGAGAAATCCAGAAATGATTAGCCTCAATAGAGCATCCACACTAATATTATAAATGCGAAAGTGTTTCTGTCTGCTTTTTCCGATTTTGCTGAAATTTGGTATAAATTTGGGTATAACTTTGGATCCCGAGGACAGACATAGGATACTTTTTATCCCGAAAAAATGTACAGTTCCCGGGCGTTAGTTAAATTTTGGTGCAACGAAGTTGCGGGCATCAACTAGTTTTTATTAACAATACGATGTAAAAATTATATTGTCAACCTCGAAGGCAGTTATTATGTGGGTACATTAGAATTATTGCAATTAACACAAGTGGCCTGAGTCACTCAAATATTCGTAATGACTCTTATAATAACTGTCGATTAATTTAATGCCTACCTTCATGTAGAAATAAATCATTGACCACAACGTTTACAATTTAATATTTGTACATGTCACCGATGAACCAAGTTCCAATTTCATAACATAAATGATAATAATAATAATAATATATTATGATAATATTGGACGGAAGTCATTGACCCGACTTTAGCGGAGAGTAAGAAAACTTTTACAAATTAATTAATGGGTAAAAATGCTAGATTTCAAGAATTATGCTTGCTGTTGCCTGAGTGTGAGAGTGAGACCTCTTCCGCGACAATTTCCTGTCGGTCGAATAATGTTTCATAATTTCATTAAGCTTAAATAGAACCCTCATCAAATGGTTGATCCAAAACCATAAGATTTTTTAAATTTAAACCGGTACTGGTTTCCAGTATCCAGCCAAAGATTTAAATTCTCCAGCTCTATAATATAAGTATTTAAGGCAGTCGGAATATCGGTAATTCCGTCATCTAGCTGAGCAAAAGGCGGCCCATCAATCTTCAACACTTGAAAAACTCTCCAGTAACGGCCCCCGGTATTATAGGTAATGATTCCCACCCCAACTTACCCCCAGGTGAACTCTCGTGATTACGAGGACTTTCCAACTTATCTCCCGACTATAAACCGCGGAAAATATGAAGTTTTATGCATCGCCATTAGTGGTCGATAGCGAACCTAATTGGATCGCTAGTTAGCTGAATTTTCCACGTCGACTTTCGGTTAATTCCGTTTTGATTGCAGCCGTACTTTAATAGTGCTTTGTTTGAGAACTATACAATGAAAATAATTCGAAACTAATCCTAGAAAGTAGTATTAAAATCGGATACATAGTTACCGAGGGCACTCTATAGCTCGCGGATTGCAGTCTTTGTTCCCGTAATTTAGTTTACCTTCTCATTGCAGCGCGGAATGGAGAATTGTGTTTAGCGTGCGTCACGGCGACAGGACGTGTCGGCGACATATGACAATAACCCGCTTCGCCGGGTTACTGATTACTGAAACCGAGGCACGACGCGTCCCGTGACGTCACCGCACCCAGCTGCCTCACAATCCCGCGATTGTCCGCCTACAATTTACATGATACCTACATCGCACCTGGCCCCCTGAGTTTATACAATCAGGGTCTATCACCGAGTCCCTATGCTATATGAATTCTTGCTAATATGTAAAATATAAAAAAAACTCGGCGCAAAGAAGCCCATCAAGTTTCTAAAGAATAAAGAATAAATCCTACGCATTTACAGATGTTAAATATTTCCAAGTAGCATTGGCGTGTCGTGGAAAACTGTATAAAATGAACCCTTGTAGTGTTTTTTTAATGAAACGCTTTTGTGCAAAATATGCGTCGCTCCAGTTTAAGTACATATTTAATTCAGTTTATTACTGAAATAAAACCGCGACCCGCGCCATTACCCGGCACGTTCGACTTCGCTAAATAAAGACTGACCGTAGTCGAACGAAGTTCATTATTCGGCGTTAAAGTGTTAAGTGTCCTTCAGCGCCGGAACTGCTAAACTAATTTGCTAAAAAACTCAGCCCGCCAATTTTCATTCCTGAAAACTTTTCGCCGATCCGAACTCTCCTCTGTTTTTCGTTTCCACTTCAATTACTGCTCCACCACTTCTAGACAGGTATCAAACTATTTTAGTAATTTAGCATTTCGAGATTGCACCTCACTTGTACCTCGAATTATTATTTTGAATACAGGTTTATGTTATGTTCTACATGGTTTATTGCGAGTACACTGCCTTCTCAAAATTTAAGTGCTTCCCAAAATCTCCGCATCAAGATTTTACTTCACGCAATAAAATAAAAATAAAGCGTGTGTTAACGCCGACATTTTATAAGTCCTAAAGTTTCAGCGTTGGGTGTGCTACAAGTTTCACTTCTACCGACACTCGTGTCATCTCAGTCACATGTAAACTTATACAGAGATAGCTGAATATTGTTCGACTAATGTTCGTAATTCGTAATTGATTAAGAGAACCGACAGGTAAAGGATGTGTGAAATTGGCTTGTCTTTGGACGGACTTGTTGTTGGACGGACGAAATTGATTTTGTCAAACAAGCGCACTCACAGGATAAGCACGACCGAGTAAACACAAAAGTCTCAGTAAAATATGCTCCTGTTTAATATTATAATACGAAATCCCGACCATCTCATGCTATTGGAATATTAAGATCAGAAAAGACCCTGGGAAGCGTTTTGCGATTCTCTTTTGGTTTTGATTCGCTTGAATTTCGGACCGTGCAGTCGTGCATTCATATTGTACATCGATGCATTTTTATTTTATCCGTCTAAGAGATCTGGACCGTGGACTCAAAGGATTATAGGGTTAAATAGCCCTGTAATACAATGACGCTCGAATAAAAATTTAAACTTGGACTTTTTGTTAAACTCTGTGTAAGACGATCCTTTTTAAGTGGTACTCGGGCTGGTTTTTGCTGGGCTACTCAGGTTTTATGTTTACGTAGAATTTATTAGTTATAACTTAGACTTGTAAACACAAATGTCAGTGTAATAATACATACAAAGGCAGCATTTAAAATGATGACGATGACCTGAAAATCAGTATAAGAACATGCATTATAATCGAAACATGTGCTTGTATAATTCGTTTGTGTTATGAACACGAAGCATGCGTCGGGCAGCTGATGCATCGACAGTTCACGTGAACTTGCCAAAAATTTTATGCGCTGTTCACAAAATAAAATTAAAATTAATTCCAATCATTAATGCACGTTTTTTCCTTGTCCCATTTAGTAACAACTAGCAACCAATCCAACTACAAATTAATAGTACCGACTCTTAGGTCTCACATAAATCATACATCATACCTTATTTGAGGGTATTTTCAAAATAAATATAGTAAGCGATTAGAATTTAATTATTAATAACCATATCCATACTAATACAATAAATGCGAAAGTCTTTCCGTCTGTCTGTTACCTCTACAAGCTCAAACCGTTGGATAGATTTTATTGAGTGTGGACATACTTTGAGTCTCGTGAGTACAATCCGATACTTTTATTTTGGAAACATCCCGCGCGATAGTGGAAATTTGACACAACGGAGTTGCGGGCGTCATCTAGCTCTCTCTAAGTAGAATGAACTAAATATTTTAAAAGATTGTTAAATCATAAGCTGATATGGGTTCTCATTAATGGGTAATGGAGTCGTTGACTTGTATTTCTTTCATTCGGTTCTTACAAATTGTGAAACAGTAGCAAAAGGTTATCAACAGCAAACATGTCGTACAGGAAACTATACCATAAGTATTAGAATGAATAGCATCAATATACACTCGCTTTTGTTATGTGCGTCACGTATTACAGCCACAAGCGACTTTCATTCATACGTCGATAGCCAAAAACGCGATTTTGCTGAAGCAGACCGAACGCGCCGATTCAAAGAAATAGTTCTCAGCGAAACACACGTATATCTCCATTCTCCGTTAACCTCGACGAGTTAATGTAAAAGAAATAAGAATGATTAGGGCGAAATCACGAGAAAATCGCCGATGAGAATCGCATAGTAAAGACTCAAACCTTATCGTTCGTGAATAATAGAGACCTTTTAGTGATGCAGAATGAAATAGGGAGTAGAAACGTAACTTGTTCTCTTGGTATCATCGGCTTTCTTCAGCTCGTCCATTTCTTACGCTGTTGGTTATAGTTAGTGATTTGGATAATGCACAAAGTTATATAAACACAACGAAGATGTGTGACTTTAGGAATCGATAAAATCAAGATTTGCACAGTCTCTTCACCTTTTTACCGTTTTATTATATTCTTTATGCACTTACATCATTTTTAAAACTAACTTAAAGTAGATAACGCAGTGGCAGTACATAGGTGTGCTTATGTCTAGAAGAGATCTCTGGAAGAAGACCATGGAGAAATATGGAGTAATTATAGATAGTATAGAAGAGGATAATGTTTACTAAATAAAACTAAACAAAGACTAAAAACTAGAATAGTACAGAACAAAAAAACTGCAAAATAGACTAAGGGCTAACATAATCTTCATCCCAAAATGCAAATATATATACATAAACACACACAT
>JAOTAV010094064.1:0-11106 GCA_026546445.1 Cyclargus thomasi | reverse complement strand
ATATATATATTGTATGTTCAACCATAGAGCTCCGCCGTTTGAGAAGCGATTTTCAAAATTCTCTATCGTCTTTGTCGTACTACGAATGCACTACAGAGCAATGTAGCTAGAAAATGAAATCTAAAGCCTAGAGCATAAAGTCGTATTTTATCGGTCCAAAATAATCTCGTTCTCTGTTTACGATGGTGGTGGACAAACGGCATTAAGTCTTTGTTAAAGCCGTAAGCACACCTCAAGCTGCAGTCAGAAGCGTGCCGGCTGCAATGACATGTTACATCAAAACTATCGATTTCGGAAATACTCGAATGGGTTAATGATTGGATCTGTCTATAGTGTTTCTGCTAGTATTTTGTATATCATTGGCATCACGGATCAACAGTTGCTACTATCAGAGAAATTCATTCACAGCCAGAGAGATGACTAGACTACTAGTCATGGATTAGACATATTCTGACCAAATAAAGTATTGACGGGCCATCAATGGCCTAGGCGTCAATTTTTTCCACGGTACATTAATGTCTTTGATGAGGTTAATAAAAAACAGATTAGAAGAATTAGCAACCTGTTATCGTAAACAGTAGTTACGAAACAATTTCGCCGCCGAAGCTATTACTGAAAATCTCCGCCAGATGTTATGTTTGTGATATGAAAGAAAAATCGCTTCGTAAAAGATTTATGTAAAATCACGCTGAGGCAAATTTGAGTCGATTTACAATAAATCACGACAGCGACCGCCCCGCAATAAACATAAGCCGGGAACGATCCGGGAACGCCGACCACAAAAGAGCTGACGAATATTTTGTCACACCGAAATATTTATAATCAAAAATGTTTATGTAGGATTAGTTAATGATGACTGAGCTTGAAGGTCATTAGCCTCTCGATTTTGGAGAATGTTGCTTTTAATCAAATATGTGTTGAGCAGTGCAGGGTGCACTGTCGTATCGCAAGTAACTTAATAGTGAATGCTTGGTGTCAATATTATGACGAACGTCAGATCTTAGTGAAAACCAAAAAATAGTGTAAGAACAGAAATTGTTTAATACCCACCTCGTTTTTGGAAGTTTAAAACTAAGAATTTTTAGTCGTATTACTAATATTTATTCTGTGACATTAACGTTATGTAGATTACACAAAGCAATCGAATATAAAGTAATTAATTGCGGATTAATCTGATTGATATGAAATTTTTTTTTTTTCGATTCTGTGATATTGCTTATATCGATTACGCACATAAATCTACTAGTTTTTGCGACGGCTGTCCTTAATATTTTTTCTTAACACTTTGTAACGATTGTAGCTTTTCCTTTTTAAAATTATCGTTCATAACGTAACGTATATTTTCAAGACAGTCTATAATATCGGATCTATATAATATAAGTTAAAGAAGCGAAACTTCAAAAATGTATGTATGGGTTCTGGTTTGGTATACTTTTCTGCAGTCTTCTTATATAAGCTTAGATAAACTTAGATCATCAAAGATGTTACAGTACGGTGTAAGTGCGGGCGCATTCAATCGCGCCGCCAAGTTAAGGCCTCTCCACAAACCCGGTGTCACGAACAGATTATTTATCACCGTTGTTTATTGGTTTTGACCGACTGCGCCGGCGAAATGTATGAGAAACAAAACACCATCAACCAGCCACGCATTTTTTGCCCAGTCTTAGATATTATCGCGGCGTGATGTATGGGAAAATGATATTTTATTCGAGCAAAAAATCTTGATTTATTACATGTGATTTTCTTCTGATAATATTCCATATGAGGAATGAAGAAGAAAAAGCAATGTTACACAATTAAAGTAAACTTTGAAAATACAAAGTTTCTTACTTTTTCATAAAAAACATGAGAGTAAAACAATATTCCTTACGTCATTTGTTTTCCTAATCTTTTTCCTACTTTCGAAATACTGCAATAATATGGATGTGAAGTCTAACTTTAATACGTTAAAGGTACAACTTAACAAATTTTTTATTTGTGGCTAACAAAAATTTTAACAGCTAGGGCCAATATACTCGTATTAGCAATATTCTTGTTAAAAGAGAATTCGATTAAATGCAATATGGGATGTATGGCTTAAAATAAACCAACTCTAAGTAACATCTTAACGTTTTCGCAATATTTGTGAATGTTATGATAATTTTCAATCTTGATTTAACAACGAAATCAAATCATACCCTAAACCAACACCCGACCTAAAATAACAACTGAATACAAATTATTTTCTTTGTAATCGATATTACCTCATTCGAATTATTCCCGGCTATCAGTACCCCAATTGTACTATTTTAAATTAACATTAATGCTACTTGACTAATTCTAGTCAGTTTCATTAAAAAGGAATGATGTTTCGTTGGAAAAAAATAAAAATTTAAATATAGAAAAACATCGTTAATTCGTTTTTTATAAATAATTGTGATTTTTATATTCTACCAATTAACTATATTCGGTATAATCCGTCCTTAATTCTACTGAGGATAATTTTTACCGAACTTGGCTCTTCTTATTACATTTACGTTATTTGTGCAACTTGTTAGTGCCGTACTAAAATGGTAGAATCAAGGTATTGTTTTCGCGAAAAACATCACGTTTTCCATCGGTGTGAAATCCGAAAATCCCGCACATTGTTTAGTCGATCACAATTTTTCGTGGAAAAGTCGGTTTTTCTAGAAATGGTTATTATTTAATTTTTTTTTTTGAATCGGAAAAAATAAACCAAGTGTATTTTAGTGATCAAATTTTACGTGCGATAAAGATCGGGCTCATATTGTCGCACACACAAAAGAAAGTGATAATAATTTAGTAGAGTGTATGTGTTCCTTATAGTTTACTGAGAAAGTAGCGGCTCTAAAAGTAAACAAAAAATTTGTGATTTGTAAGGGGAAACTCTGATCGCTGATGCTCTTGTACATAGAAATCACATTTTTTTGCTTTCTGCGCGCTACAGTAAACAGTAGTATAGCGTAAAAACAGGAAAATTTATAGTTTCACATAGACGTAGTCGCTGGCACAGCTAGTGTAGTAAATATTTTTATTTATACGCGGTTTCTATTAACCTCCAAAAAGTTAACGTAAAAAATGTGTACTCTTTGAGGCGTTTTATCGCTTGTATACCTTTATGGGCTTTTTGTAGACCCTGAGAGTATCATAAAGTTTACTTGTTAAGTGAATTTTTGAAGACTTAAGAGCTGTGGAACCTCGTAAAAGACGCCTGCCCTGAGATACGACGCTGTGAATGTACGACGGACGATCATTCCAATTTGCCACTAGAACTTAAAGTAAAGGTTACTCTCTCGATCTGACGTCAGTTCGGTCCATCAGTTTGGTCAGGACTGACGGAAGGACCGTCTTGATTGTTGAACTTGTTGTGATTTGTTTCTACAAAGGAAGATCTTCTGACAGAGTATATAGCGTCATTTCAGTCGTTGTATATTAACGTCGTTCCCTGAAACTTCGATAGCGCGATGCTGAAATGTGACGCTTATTGCGGATTACGTATTATAATTTTTTATTGTGGACATTTAAGCTACAATTCTGGCGTTAGCCTGAGTTAATATATGGACTGAACGGATCCCAAGATCTATCTAATATAGATGTGATGTCTGGGTTTTTTATCCGACTGCGTCAGGAGAGTTATGTGTTTCGAGAGTATGTACGAATGTAGATAAGTATGTATGTATGTATGTATGTATGTATGTATGTATGTATGTATGTATGTATGTATGTATGTATGTATATAATTCGTAGCTCATTATAAAGTATAAAACGGAGTTATGCAATAGTCAATTTTGCTTTTATCGCCCTCTTCAGAACATTTTGTAACTTAGCCACCCTGTCAGATGGTAAATTATCGGCAAACCAAAGCCGATATAGGTGCAGCTGTTATGGCTATTCCGTGCGCAAATTGCAATCTCTGAGTATAATTATATTTCCCAGGGGCGTAGCTAGAGGGGCGCGGGCAGGGACGGATATAACGAGCGGGCTAATGAGGACCGGTGGCGATTCGTTTTAACTCTAACAGCTTTCTGCGATCAGCTGATATAGCCGGGGAATTTGTTTATTCATTCCCTTTTTTTTAATTGCGCAGGTCACGTTTTTTTTATAAATGATAAGTATCGTTGCTGATTTATTATTTACTAGTTGGTGCCTGCGACTTCGTTGCGCATAATTTCTATATCACGCGGGAACCGAACATTTTCTCGGTATGAAAAGTATCCTATATGTTGCCCAGACCTAATAGCCAGCCCAAATTTAATAGCTATTAAACAAAAAAAGAGATATTCAAATCCGTCCAGTAGTTCCTGAGATTAGCGAGTCTAAACAGATACACGGACAACGTTTTCTTTGTCGATATGTGTTCTATTACTGTTCTTTAGTTCCCCGCATTGATTATTTTCTAAAAATTATAATAAATTTGGGGAATTGGTAAAAAAGTGTTTTATTATATGTATTGATAGATGTTATTATTATTATTGATAGATGTAGCCACAATATCGAGTGGTATGGTACTAGAGGATTTTTGCGTTGGAAACATGTTATTTCCAATTCTACTAACTAACTCGTGTTTGTCTTTCATCCCATTAGGTCGTGAGAGTAAAGACTACTCTTGTGTACTGCGATGGGCGCAGAGAGTATACTTTCTTTACTCTCATCCCTTTTACAGTGCCCAAGGATGTGTGCACCGTAAAATTACCCTGCATAACAGGCCTGGCTCCAATAAAACTGGCCACCGTCACCGAAATCGGTGTGGGAATCATTTTTTCTTATCCACAATATTCATACTTCCGTACTGATGTGATGGGAAAACTGTGTGTTTGTATGTATATGTGCTCCCGTCATGCCGTAACAAAGCAACCATTTTGGCATAGACTTAGTTGAAAGATGGAGACCAACCATACTTTTGGTTTTGGAAAACTTTTCCAAGTGGGGAAAACGAATCGAGCCATTGCCACAGGAAAATTAACGTAAAAGCAATTTTTATAGCCTTTTTGTAGCGTTGGAATCTATACCTTTAAACGCATAAAGTTTTTATAACCAACTGTAATAATATAGATATTAGAAATGGGCTTGGTATTTTAAGACAATTCATATTATTTTATTTATATTATTACTAGTTGATGCCCGCAACTTCGTTGCGCGAAAATTTGTCTGTCACGGGAACCGTACATTTTCCCAAGATTAAAAGTCTAGGCAACACATAAGATACTGTGTTGCTTAGACTTAATAGCTATTAAATAAAAGAAGATTTATTCGAATCCGTTCAGTAGTTCCGGAGATTAGCAAGTACAAACAGATAAACAGAAACAGACCACTTTTTTTGTCTATTTAAGTTCTACTACAGGGGAACTAATATGGTCGTAATAGCAATATTGCAAAAGAATTGCTCTTCAATTGGTTTCAGTACATTTTGTTAAAAACATCGATTAGTTTTGATAAAAAAGTTACTTCAAAGACAATTTAAATTGATTGTGAAATCACTGTTTTGCAAAATGAGTAGTTATTTACAAGAAGAATGACAAAATGAATAGCTGTTAGCAATATTGCGAAGTGACCTTTTTATGGCTGCGGTTTCTCAACCCCCAACTTTGATTATTTTGTAAAAATATTAATTGTACAGAAACGCCAATTTTACTGTTTCATTATATGTATGGAAGAAGAACTTGTATTAAAGACTATTATATAAAAATACTGTACAAAACTTGCCAATAATATTCAATGCTTCAATACGCTTTTGTCACTGAATGTATTTAAATACGATAGTATAAGGTTCTGGGACTATTAAAATTTTATACGCCCATAAACAAAATAGCTTTAAGCGTAAATTAAAAATGTTTAGGAAGGCAGTTTCTCTTTTTTTATAAGGGTTTCAGACTATTTTGTGAATAAAAATCTGGAGCACTGACTGAATAGTAGAATCGCATATAATGTAAAGACTCCAAATATTAAAATACTTTTACTCCCGTGGTGCTTCCTCTTAAGTTCTTTGACTTTCGGTCATTGCAACTTTGTGCTATCTCCGCTTTATATGGGGAGGAAATTTAATACTTCCTACTCCTCTTATATTCTTCTGATTGCGATTGTTTTCGTTGCGGGTCCCAAGACAGCTGTAGCATGTCCTTTGGGCTCGCTGAGATCATATCAAAGGGTTTTCGTGGTTGGTTACCGCTGACGATCCTGGCGACACCGGAGATGCAGTGGTGGGAATGTGTGGTGGGCCAAAGCTCGTTTTAAAATTGTAAAGACTCCAGATAGATGCAATAGGGAAGATGCGTGTAAAACAAAATTATTAAATGCAAATTATTACGATAGTGGGCTTTAAGATACATTAAATTCTATTGAGAAACCAGTAAGATATTAGTGATTTAGGTTTTCTACCCATCTCTCTCTCTCTTAAATCGGAATTTAGTACGACCTTTGTATGCAGCTTATGGACTTTGACGTCACAAGCAATATTGAATATCTCTTTCTAACACACTACTTTAAAGACTTTGTTTGACTTAAATTAAAAAAAACTGATTGGACTATATCAGTTTTTAATAACGAATGATTCATTTAAAGAAAGAAAAAAATCATGCATATTCCCTATTGTTTAAATGAATCGTAGCAATTCGTAAGTATATATAGTAATAACAAGTATTACAGAATCAAACATTATTTCCCGTACGAATTTGTCGATAGTCGATTTTATACAGCATATTTTTCTTCTTTTCTTTTTCTTGTAAAACTTGTTCAATCTTTCTTTTCTTATTTCAGGCTTGGACAGAAGGAAAAGGAGGCGGCGTGGTCTGGACAGTCGGGTGATCATTACACAACACTTCACCGAGAGGACTGTCACACCGGGGGGTGATGTAAGTGGAAATTATAACGCGGGCTCTACAAAAATCGGCGGTGATCGTTGATCATCATTCGGTCATTAGCGTAGCGTGGGGGAGCAGGGAAGGCGGCACTTTTTAGGGGGCGGCAAAATTTCACAGAAATTAATAAAATATTCTAAATATTTAACAATTTCATATTTCTAACACAACTATAAAGTCGGAACCATTAAAAAAATAACGGAATATTTCATTATGGACTTTTTCTGTGACAAACTCTAGGAAATCCATACCTACGTGCGTAATTGCATAATACTGATGACGGTGCTTGCCGAAAAAGCATTTTAAATTAGATAATGTCCGCACTGCGATTTTTATTCGAATAAAAATCACTCTTAACATTTGTAAAAATTATAAGGAGGCGGCAAAATTATCCTTGGGGACGGCAAATTTGTCCTCCGCCCCGGGCAGCCGATTCCCACGCTACGCCACTGCATTGGCAAGATTTTCGTGCAAGCGTCCACATAATCGTTCATAGCATAATCGTGCTCGCGTGTCTTCGTCTATGTTGCCGATTATGAAGCGGAGACTTAACACGATATGGCTCGTTATCCCTCTGTCATATTTACATACCGCGTTTGTCAACAACAAAGTATCAACACAACATTTTGACATTGATAATCGCGTTTTGTATGGAAAAGACGTTTCATTTTTAACCCACTTCCGAAAACGAGAAGGTTCTATGTTCGGCTGTATATATTTATTTGACAGAAGGTTAATGAACCATGCCACCAATCTTGAGCGGATTGACAATATGTGCAGTTCTTGTGACGGAAATGAAAATTTACTCTATAAAGATCATTAGATTTACACTAGTATTATAAATTTGAAAGTTTTAGTTTGCTTATTCGTCCGTCATTCACGCCCTAACGAAGCAACCATACTTAATTTTTAAAACTCATATACGCGTAGCTCATTTAAAAAGAGTTTTATTCTGACAGAATCGTCTCTGAAAATACATGCGTAGAAAAACTTACAAGAAATTCATCCTAGATATAGGTAAGAAATTGGAATTTCCTGTAGATAGAGTGTAATAAATCATCTTTTTATACTTCCAATATCTACGTTTGGACGTCTCTCTCACTGTCGGTAACAAATGTCTGTGTTTGAAAAGATTTAGTTCTCACCTGATATAATAAATATTTAGATGTTTTGTAACACGCCAAGACTTTTGTTTTCTAAAAAAATGGTGATTTATGTTTTAGGCCCGACATTGCTTTATTTATGTAAATCCTATTAATATCATAAATGTAAAAGTTTATTTGTTACTCGATTAATTACGCTAAAGCTACTAAACATTTTAAATTATTTGATACATATCTAGGATACTTTCCGATTAAATCGTACCATGGATTTATAAACATGTTATGAAGTCACTTCGAAATAGCTTGCCACAGAATCTCATACAAATTTTACATAATTTTTGTGTAAACTTACGGAAAATGGAGTACGTATATATTATCAGGCATATAAATTAGTATAAATCTTCCCCACGCGGACAAAGTAACCATGTAATAGATATAATAATGTTTAACTTCAGAGTAACTACAATATTTGTTTAATAAAATGAAGAATAGTCTTAGTTATTTCCAATAACTCGCCTTTCCCAAGTTTTATTGATTTTAATTAAGTAAATATTACTTTGGAGTCAATATTAATTAAGAAATTCCCAGACAAGCTTCAACTGAAGTGAGTTATGATTTTAAACCCTTCAGGTCAAGGTCAGTGTCGTATTCAGTTTGCGGTGGGCCCATAACAGATAATATCGTATAGGGTTCTCCAAATAATTTTACTATGTTAAGTTTAAGTCAAGTGCTTAAACGAAAACTTATTATTTCAATTGTCGTTAAGGCTTAGTTTACATTTAATTAAGTACAGTAGCCAGTTAACAAAACATTCAGTTTAAAATTAAGTAGTAAGTATTAAGTGACTTTCAAACGTAGGCGAGTTAAGTAATCATAAGTTGCTGGTTTGATAACAAGACAAGTCCCTATAAATTGCTCAATTACTGCCTACAAACTAATTAACTTTAATATTTTACTCAACTAAATACCTATTTTATTAATTTTGAGAAATTAAATATTCTAATATGCACTGTAGTAACCTCAGACGTCTGGACACGAACACGCTGGTGAGTTAAGTTGGCGAGGTGCGGGAGACGCGAGAGGGGGTAGCACTTCGCACTTAACTCACCAAAAAATAGGATCGCGTTCTATTTAAGCCAGCAACTCGATTTTACCGTTAAAACGTCAAAAATAACTTAACTTGCCGATCGCGTAAGTCAACTTAATTAAATCAAGTGTAAATCGGCCTTAAGAGAATGAGTGTTATGAACTCACATCCATCATTAAGTAGTCAGTACCGAACAGCTGAACGCGGTGAGCGTTTCGTCCATTCGATTTCAGGATTCGATATACGAGTATACGAAATATCATGGAACCTCGCATGACATGTCTTCGATTCGTTCAGCTCTCAATCTATATATGTATATTAGTACGGGAGCGAAAAACTTTGTACCCCTTTATACGAAAGTCGCGTAGACGTAAAAACAAGAAGTTTTTTTCCAGTTATAGTTGATATGGAGAAGGAGCGTGGAATACCGATATTATTTTAAAATGTGATTTTATCTTAAATATTTTTAACCAATAAAACGCTACGCACCCTATAACACGCACACTATATTTTAACATGACACGATAAACATACACGATATATTCTATCGTTTATGGTAGACGTCTGTGTTTTTTTTTTAAATAAAGTTTATGGCTTGGTAACGAGATCTTTATGCCAAATTGAAGTCTGTGATTGAATTAAAAATAGGTTATTTTTTGAAATACGATTTGAAATATGAAATACTCGTATTTATGGTCGAATTTCGACCACGGGACGACCGCTAGTTCTGATAGTTGTGATTTCACCATTAATAAGATATTATTATGAGTATAATATATTAAATAATGGCATGACTTGAGGTCTAATTATATCGAGCTTTATGTATAAACTAACAACTGACACTGATATGTTATATCAAAAAAATACGTACCTATGCTGTAGAGAAAGAAACTGCTCTTGTTAATACGGTTGCTTTATGTTTAAAACATTTTGACTCTTCCAAGTCAGTCGTTGACTGTGGAGCATAGAGACATTTGAGTAGCACATGTTAAGGATGTGATTGATCCGGCCCTGGAGCCTTACTCTCAAGTCTCGAATGGAAATTTAAATCGTCCGATGATTTATGCAATCGTCCCACTCTTACGAAATGATTTGGAGTTTGTTATATTAGGACTCGTTTCTGATTCGTTCGTGGAAGTCGCAAAATATACGGCCCCGATTTCACAGAATTATATTAGACTGAGTGCTATTCGCAGGAAACCAACTTCTCTTTACTATTTGCAATTATATAATCCTCACAAATAGCTTCAACTTACTATAGCGTAGGGGAGGTGAGAGTGTTAATTTTGTAGGAACTCGGTCTATAAAACCATTAAATTTGTGTGACGTACTTTATGGGTGGTCCCTAAGAACAAACTACTTGAAATCTCATGTAGGCTCTTCATACTCGGCGACGATCGTTGATAATCGCTTATAATAGTAAGTCTGATTACTATCATTACAAGCGATTAGTCGATCGATAAAGCCTCCACACAATCATTCGAAGTACCATGTCATGGAGTTGATCAAAAGCGATCATAGACGATAACAGCGATTAGAGCCGAGATTTTTTTTATAAAATAAGGGGGCAAACGAGCAAGCGGGTTACCTGATGAAAAGCAACTACCGCCGCCCATAGACACTCGCAACACTAGAGTTGCAGGTGCGTTGCCGGCCTTTTAAGAGGGAATACGCTCTCTTCTTGAAGCTTTGCGGGTCGTCGCGGTTCGGAAATACTGCTGGGTATATTTCATTCTCTCTGTGTGCTCTCTGCATGATCTTGCTCGCGTGTCATCGTCTTTAATCGCCAATTGTGACTATGAGCCATGAATTCGTATTTTTATTACTCGTCCCTCTTGATTAAATGACGTCAAAATATTTGTATGTATTTTGTGCGGATTTTTGAAAATCTGAATATTTGGCAAAATATCTTTAGGGCCTCTACCACCACTGAGTAGAGTGTCGAGTAGACTACCCGCCGGTTAAAATCAACCTTATCGTGTACCAATAGGGAATATGCGTGTAAAACAAAATTTATTGAATGCAAATTATTATGATAGTGGGCCTAAAGATATAGAGAATC
>JAOTAV010094063.1:0-11106 GCA_026546445.1 Cyclargus thomasi | reverse complement strand
CATTACTACATTTATTAGTATCGTTTGTAGGTAAAGTAAATTGAAAAAAAGGTAGATTTTATTCAAAGCGGGTTCCAACGTGACGGAGCTATTATACTCATATGCATTCTAGATTATGTCTAAAATAAGTTTTTAAAATAATATACAGTATTATTACATTCAGTATAAGAAGAATAAATTGAAAAGACTTAAATATAAATACTTTAATATAATTTTTTTTTATTTGGACTATTTATATTTGTATATTTTAACTTTTTGGGAAGCTCCGAAGCTACTTGGAAATTTTAATGTAACGTTATTCCGTCTTCAATATAATCTGTTTTCAAGCAAAAATATACTGAGATACTATTTTATAATAGACACTAAGCAGTCATGAATATACACGCTTGCAAATGTTCGCTCAATCGTGCTTAAATGTAAAATGGCATGTGTCCGCTTAAATGTGAACGTAACAAGTGTATGAACGGTTTAATTTCATTTCAAACGTCAGTAAACATTCACGCTATTGCAATTAGGTGCCTTTTAAAAGTTATATTTTTCCTTGTAATAAGCATCAATAAGGTTGTTTACCCTATTACAAATTTTCTTAAACACCTGCAAAAGTAATGGTAATTAGTTGGGTAAATTCAAACTGTTTTCTTCACGTAATTGGTGGGTACTAAGCCAATAATTGTTTGGTGAATTCCAACTTCCAAGTGGTTAGACGGACTCCACGATATTTAGGAAATTCCGTGTAGTTTGATAGATTCCACTTATTTAAAAGCGGATTTTAATTTATTTAAAGTCAAGTAGTTACTGTAGATTCCTGGTTTGCAAATTCCGTCTAGATAGTATTTTTTATGGAACACGCAGTAGAACTTTATGGTTTTTATGTATAGGTTTTGGCATGTTTTGCCAGTTCGTGTTGATGCGATGTTACTTCCAGTCTAATAAATGTTGCATAACTGTTGTGGAAAATTACGAATAAGCACTGTCTGTCAAGAGATGGCTTGTTGGATCATCATTGCTCTCCTCACAACGACACTCGACTCTGTACTTCGACGCCCCGAAACACCCTCCTGGTTGTAAATACATTTTTCTCGAGTGTTCTAAAATTTAAACATCGAATTAAGGTCGTAAAACGCCGAAATACTTTATGTACTTTTAACAATTTGTTTTATCAAATCAAATCAGAATAGAATCTGTTCTGATTTTCAATTTTAGTTCTTTTCATATTTTTATGTCCAGTTGTAAGGCTTTGGTTACCTTGACTAAAATTTATTATTTTTTGTATAATCGGCAACATCTTTAGGCCGAAAATCGAAATTCCTAAAATTAATAAGATATCAAGGCCGAAGTCGAAGTTCGGCCAAGGTTTCTTTCGCAGAAGTCTAACTAAGAATTAAAAGTAATATTAAAATACCCGGCCAAGTGCGAGTTGGACTTGCGCATTAAGTTTCCGTACTAGAGCTAAAATCGGAGAACTGTTAAAAAAAATCTGAAAGTTAAACAGCTCGCTGGTTATATATTAAAGTAACACAATTCAAAATTAGCAATTTTACAGGAGAGCAAAGAATAAAAAATGGCCTCAAGATACGACCAATCACAAAATGATTTTTGTATTGTAACTCAGCCATTTCTTGACATACGAATATGAGTTTAATTCACAAAGAAAGAGAGACTATTCTGATTTTTTTGGTATATTGAACTCGTTTTTGACACATTTGGTATTGTGCCGGTTTAGCACATAACTGACCACATTGTGTACGCAATAGTGTCATGTAGATGGCATTTATTATCAAAAGAAAATTTGTTTTTATAGCAGCAACAGAAATACAAAAAATCTATAAAAATGTCGACTCTATTACTGTTCTTGAGATACAGACTGTAGACAGCCGGCCAGATAGACAGATCGACAGACGGACAAACATCTAAGTCTTAGTACATATTAGAGTATATCTCGTGCACACGGGACCCTAAAACAAGTTTACATCTTTAAGTTAAATGATAAATGTAACATAGTAAAATGTACTAAGCTTGTTACGAGTAAATGTTGTACTGAATCCAGTTACAAATGAGTCAGAAGGTTCAGCCCTCTGCATCTAACGCCTCTAACAGAGATAAATGTTGGGGCTACATATTGTTGCTGTGTGTATATAGACAGATACATGTCTGTTACAAATGATAAAACGACGCAGTTTAAAAGCGTCAGAAAACTAGCAAAACTAGGCCGATTTTGGTGAATGTTTTTTGGTGTGTTTTAGGGGATTTGAGAATGGTTATGACTCCGAAACCAGGACTTATAGGATAATATATATCGGGTCCGCTAGTATTATATGTATATTGTATAATTTTGAGACGTTAATTTGTCTATATTTATTTGAAAATAATTTTAGAATTTGAGATTATAAGATCTTTTTATAAGCTAGGTAAATATTTTTAGCATAAAGTTTTATTTTAATACATGTAGCGAGTAGGAAGAAGTAAAATGGCGAGCACAAATGATGTGTCCTACAGGATTTGACATTTGCGTCGGAGGACGTAGGCGTGCGTGGGATGTTCACAGAAATTCAACCCTGTTCTTTGTTTACACTTTTAAAAGAATAATAACAGACTTTTGCTCTTAATTGATTAAATGTTGGCTTCCTTATAAATATACGGCCTTTGTTAGAAGGGTACCCTTAGAAAATAGCACGGTATCATCTTCTAAAAACATTACCCTTCTTTGGCAGTCACGAAACATAGGTTTAATGAACTAATTATGCATTACAAATTCTGTATGGAGAATATTTTTACATAGCATCAGTTGAGAAAAGGCTCAATCACACCGAAAATGGCGCCTATAATTAAAAATATTATATACTTTATTAGATGTGTCTTCTTTTTTTTTAATTGGATACCTATGTATCAATTGGATTTATTTCCACGACCTTTGTATTCCATTGTTTGGTACCTGTAACATAAGTCACTCGGGTACTTAGCACGGGGCCAGCCTGATGTGGTGAGCAGCGTCCATAGATATTATTATTTTATTATAATATAAACAAAATAAAGCTTTAAAACACTTTTAAAAAAAATATAGGCAATGAAACAATTTTTTTTATCCAGATAATTCTTTGTAGTTTTTGCGGCAAGATTTATTTTTTAGTTATAAACCTATGAACAGATTCAGCTGTAAAATCGGCTATATCATGTTTTTTTTTGTTCTTGTTTTATGCTATTTTACTGTTTCATGTAGTCTGTGAATGTGTAACATTTTATATTGGCATAAATAAACATGTAATGTATTGAACAATAAAAATAAAAAATTCATATATAATATTTAAAAATGTTGCAATATGCCGATGTTACTTAACTAAAATGTGTTTCCTTTAAATTCACCGAGAGCGACTTAGTAAGCGATTATAAATTTCGATCCTACAATCCCCTCAAAATTATTTTACCTGTAACAGCACCTTGATGTGAACGAAATAAGCATCATTTTCATGTAAACTCAGCGGGTAAAACAAGTCTGGACAGACTATACTTATCGCTCGGCGGCGGCCGGAAAATTTGCATTAAATATTCAACATAGCTCACTACTTCACGGAAGTAGGAAGTTTTGCTCACAAATAGTTTAGTGAAATCCATTTCGAGACCGACTATTTTTGATCAATCACTATACCATACCTGGGTTTATGGGAGGCTGGCAAACTCACATAATAATATAATACTCTTTGCCAATTGAGAGGCAACTTTTAGGTAAGATTCGATATTTTAGCTATCCATACTAATATTACAAACTAGCATATGCCTGCGGCTTTGTTAGCGTGAAATTAAAAAAATCACGCAGAAATACAAAAATTTTACGTACTTGATGTTTTTCCAAGATCAAATTAGTTTATGATACTTTCCATCCTTTCAACAAAGACTATGCCAGAAATAAATACGTTTGATTTCTCATCTCCTTTGTCAAGGCGTGAACGAAAGACAAACAAATTAAAATACTTTCCCGTCTATATACTTACTTCAAATTTGCGTAAAATTACGAATATTCTAGTAAGCATCTTTTGGGAACCTAAAGTTTTTCCAATACAAAAGTCCTTTCCATCCTTTCAACAATGCCGAAAACAAATGCTGTTGGTTGCTTAGTGTGGGCGTGAGAGAAGAACTAACAAACAAACACACTTTTCCAAATATAACATCAGAAAGTATTAAAATAGATGAGATGTGTCTGTCAATCTGTCTGATACCTGTTGACATCAATGCCGTTAAACCGTTTCTCCTGCAATATGGAATATACTTTGAGTCGAGAGAAACATGTACGATTTCCACGCTATAAACTAGATTTGGCCCAACAATTTGCGGGCGTCTTCCATTAACAACAAGCAAGTGGTAATTTAATTTCAAGTAGAGATTGACTTAACCCTGTGAAAGGAATATCAAGATGTGTTTGAGCGGAGACGGCGAGATGGCCGGCGCCCAAGTGCAGACATTAATCCCATTACGTCCACGCCTTTCGACAATTTTAGGGTTCCTGCGTGTAAAAAAGAGTGATGTGGTTTTGTACAGTCACGGCTGCACATTATTTATTTATACTTAATGCACAATACTGGTACACAGGCGGACTTAATACCTAATGGCATTCTTAACCAGTCAACAATTGGGCGTTCAAAAGCAAAATTGTGTAGGTGCCAATAATGTAAAAAAAAATAATAAATTTACAGATTACTATCTAAAATGAACTATATAATACCTAGTCTAACAAAATTACATGTAAAATATTATATGATAAGATATTTAAGTAAAGTTTTTTTATTATATTATATCAATAATAAATAATAATGGATATATAATAAAACATTATATACATATTTATTTATGTTTTTTACATCTTCATTATGTTGGCCTCTTTAATAGAGCATACCGTACAAAAATATATTGAAAATTTCGGATAGTACATCGCATCTACAACGATACATATGAACAGGATGGGTTTCGCCAAGGCATCCGAATTTTTATGATCAGAAATTCGGATTATGCTTACTGTCTTCAAAGGGACATGATCATTATTACCCTAGAGCTATTACCCGAAATAATAGAATTGTTATTTGAAATTTTTAAAAACAATTTATTTCTAATACTTAATTAAAAACGTATTAAAAAAAATTAAGAGACTTTTTAGCAACATTTTTCCTCTTCTAGGTGTCAATAAGTTAAGGCACGTGGAACACACAAAACGTACTTAAGTAAATAGTAGGAACCTACGTGTACGTGTGCGGTTCGCACTTAGCCGGTTTTTATGAATTTGTGACGAAATAATTAAGAATATTTTGCGAGCATTCACGGCTCGAAATCCGAGCAAAAACGTGCTGTTTGGTTTGAGCTACTATCCGTTTTAATGAAGGTTTTATTCTAGATATTTAAGATTAAAAGAGAAATGTTTTTCATTTTAGAGCCTTAAGTTTCGTAAATTTTCTCTCAAATATTAAAAAATGTTTTTATACTTGTGCTCGCGTTGGATTTTGTAAACCCCTGATTAGTGTTCCTACTCGATTTCTTTCTATTCTGACAATCAGTCGAACGAAATCGTTGTGAGTGTATAGCGCGTTTTAAATGAATGTTAGTCATATTATAATCTATACGTGAATATAAAGCTGAAGATTTTGTTTAAACGCGCTAGTCTCAGGAACTACTGGTCCCAATTGAAAAAATATGTTTTTTTTCAATATATTTTATTATTATATATCTTATTAATATATCTTATATTTCAATATATCTCGATAAATATCGAGGAAGACTATCTATAGGCTACAAAACATCATGCTAATGATGTTTTGTTTGCATGCATGCATAGGAGCCAAGCAGTATCAAAAAACGTTGTAAAACGGAATGATTTATAAAGTTTGATGCGGATGTAGTCATAAGAAAAAGCTAGTATATAGCAACACAGTAATTCTGATGATAATTATTTTTATTAACGAACACAATTCAAGATGGATGTATTTTCTAAAACCGTTGTATAAAACATAATATTTTGCATGATGCAACCTATCTGGTACGGATTTTTGGCAAATACTAAGTCGAAAGAGTGGTAGAATGTCACAGGATACTTTTGGTCTTAAAAAAAATTAAGTTCCCAAAAAATGTTATTTTACATCATATTACACTTTCCAATAGAACGGAACCCTTCGTGCTCGAATGCAACTCGCGCTTAGCCAGTTTTTAGTATTGAACCTATAAGGTAAAGCAGGTTTTAATTGCCTTAGTAATGGTGTTATGCCTGTATAGCTTTTTAATTGGCATGCAAACTACATTGGCGTAGCTATTGTCTACGGCGTAGCGGCGTAGAGCTGCTACGAACTTACTGAGGAACTTAGCGCATATTATGAGGGTGTTTATTTTTAGATTTCTAATTGGTATACTAATTATAATAGACGTTATTTAAACATTAAATCACTACTAAAGTTAACTACTGAAGAGAATGTCAGACGAACTTTTAAAAACACGAATGTAGAGAACGTGTATTTTTAAAAGCAGGGGGATACTAAATTGAACTCAATAATAGAGTTGTTGAATTTGTGAAAAATTTGCTAATTTTTTAAATATAATTAAGATATAATAGTAAAAAAAGTATTTCCAAAATTTCAGCTTAATAAGTATTGTTTTTGTAATAACCCTTCAAGGTTGGGCAGGCAAGTCGATTTTTTGTTAGATAATTAACAACAACTTTTGTTATAAAACCACATCATTAATAAACACAATATTTAATTTAGCTATCGAACAAAGTCTTCTCGCGATGAGTAAAAAGTGACGTCATATTGGAATAGCGTTTTTATGAAGCGTTTTGAGAAGGTTTATTTTGTATGATATTTAACTGATTTCGAAAAAAAATTCAGATAGTCCACCCGAGAAATCATAATATGTAAGATTTACTACAAAATTATGAAGATTGTGTACGGAAATACGCTGATGCCTAACCGAATCCTAAAAGGGCAAAGAATAAATATTTTTATACTTTTCACTTTTTTTTTACTTAACTATTTTTGTTTTCTTCTTTCGAAGTAGGTTTTAATTTTTTGATCAAATAATAAAAAAATGTCACATCTTTAAGAGAATATAAGCTATCAGGGTAATTTTTCACCGATGTTTTAATATTAAAAAGCGTCGTTAACTAAGAAAAAAAATATCATCTTGCTCGTCTTGAAAGCCCAAATTATAGCTCACTAGACGACAACTGTAACTCAGCTATGCAAAAACTTGTTATTCACGTGGAAACCCTACATTTTTATGTTATGTCCTTTCCTAGGACTCAAAGCATTTCCATATCTCAACAAAATCGCCTTGGCGGTTTGGAACTGGCAAACAACCGACTTAAAGCGCTTGTGCTGTGGTCTGTATTTCAATTTTAACTCTGTGTTTCAGATTATCCCCATTTCTTTTACCCACACCGGAACATGATGACATAGATAGTTAAATGGCTCGTCTCTTGTTACCTGCGTTTAAATGAGTTAAGGCATCTTTGTTTTTACAAACATTGCCCTTTATTTAACTTTAATATCATTTTGTCGTATTTTCCGAACCTTATACCATCACGTCACGTTTAGCATGTCTAAAAAAAACCGGTAATTTAATGAAATGTGGTCGACGTCCGAGACGCATCTTGAAGGTTACGAAATCAGTTTTTTTTCAAATATTTTCCCAATCTTCCTATTTTACGCCAATATATAACTAATTTGCCTGACAATTTATTACAATCTACTAGTTCCATGAAGTTCTAACTTATTCTGACAGAAAAACCCGAGTTTCTTTATTTTGTCTATTGCTGCACAACTAAAAAAATAATTTTGTCTTACACTCACTCTTAGCTATATAATATATTATAACAATATAATATAACTTAACTGACTGTCTGACATAGAGTTTATCAAAACATATACAACAAATGATTTTAACAGTTTCAACTCCCCCGAGGATAAAATAGGTGATACATTTTTATGAAAAATACCCTTCAACGCAAGCAAACCCACGAACCAAAGCTAATGTACAATAAAAAAATTTCAAAACTTACCAATAGAAGGAAAAAATACAAATTAAAATTGAAGTTGCTCGATGAAGGCCAAATTTTGTAGACCTTTTCGCGTCCCAATTAATTGTTATTGAATGAGCCCTCAAGGATTTGTTGGCGTGAGCCCATTCTCATCGAATAGTTACATCACATGAGTTGAAAAAGTAACAAGAATGAAAAATGTTTGCTGCTAACCAAAATATTTTATAGCATTTTGAGTGTGTTGTTCACCCTCAAGGTATTTTTTTTAAAACCTGTCAAAATGAAACCGATCTTCTATTTATGTAATTTTTGGAATCTAAATAATTAAAATTTATTCAAATGATGAAAAAAGATGCCGACAAAACAGGTATAACGAAGAGGGGTATAAATAAAGACTTTTATAGTTTAGACTTTCAGAAGAACTAAAATATATAAGTTTCAAAAGTTAATTCTCGTTGAAGAATACTTTTGTGAGGTGAAATAAGAATTATTTTCAACTGTGAGACGAATTGCAAATGCAGCATAAAATTTTCAAAAAAGTTCTAAAATGAAGAAAGTAGACAAAACATTTTTTGCGGAGCTAAAGAACATCTAATATAGTTTTATATTTATTTGTTATTTTATATTATAATAAGTATTTATATATTTTTGATAGGTTAAATTATATTAAAGTAAACTAACTCACTACCATAACATATTGTTTCAAAGAGTAATAATATTTCAGAAGTAATATTTGAGTAGTAAAGATAGAGACTAATAAACACAAAGTGTAAACACTCACAGAAAATTGGTGTGAAACGGCGTTGTGCTGTGTTTCGTTTAGAGAGTGAGTTTACCGGTGGCCCCAATTCACTAATCCCTATTCCCATTCCCTTTTCCCTCATAAAGGTCGGCAACGCACTTGCAACTCGACGTCACGAGTGTCCATGGGCGACGGCAGCTGCTTTCCAGGTAACTCGTCTGCTCGTTTGCCCCCTAAATATCATAAAAAGTTAATCTCACTTGGCCGTTCCGAATTTATCTTTATTTTAACAGCAGCGAAACCTATTTTTCATAACGGTCTTGTATACTATAAATGTTTTAACAAGATCGTTATAAATCGTATAGATAACATCGATAAAGGCATCAATACTCATCATATAAATAATTTTGATAAACGACACCCGTGCGAATCCAATATTATGTAATCATAATTTATTTGATGCTCGTTCGATGCTTCACAATTAATGATTTCGTTCGATTATATAAAGACATATCACTAACAAAGCTAAAAATTAACATAAGCGAAAATATTTATCGCTTGTGCAATAAAACTGTGGTGTCTTCAGAGTTAACATTTGAGCTTGATGAGATGTTAGATAATTATATTAAATAATCTATAAAATGTTGAATAATTATTGTTTATAACAGAAGTTTTAAGGTGAGAAAATTAAATATAATAATACTGTAATAAAACTTTAAAAATAATGATTTGAGTATAATAATAACTCTAATAATCTTTGAATATTATACGTTTATGAAAAAATATAGAAATAAAATAAGACATTTGTAAAAAAACCTTCATAACTGAAATTCGTTGAAATTGAATAAGTAATTTAAAATTTTAATATTTCCTCGCTAATAAAGTTTGAACCTACAATGTACGTGTATAAAGGCAAGGGCGCATGTTATTGCTTTGTTGAGTTGAATTGTCGCAGCATCTATGTTTTACAGATTTTTAACAAAACTTTCACGCGTTTCTTATTTGGATGCAATGAGAGATAAAATAATATTCAATTGCTAAGCTGTTATTGCCATAATATTATTTGTGTATGTTTGTTTAACACTCCAATGAAGAAACCAATCGACTTAACTTTTGACAAAGAATTTGAAAGAATGGATCTAGGGTGCTTTTTTTCTTGGAACAATCAAAATTCAAAAATAATTGAAGTAATAAATGGAAGAAGCGGATAACTAACGATTAAAAATTGGCACTTTTTGCATAACTTAAGTTTATTGAAGCAAAAAAATATTTAAAATCAATGTTGATGAAAGAAATGTTGATTCTATGTATAGCTAGATAGATTGGCTAGATGATGAAGTAGTTGAGTTATAAGATTTGTAAAATGTATTATAGAAAAATTAGTAATTACATCGATGTTGTAAAATGTAAGTTATCTCGTCCTTCCACTTATGTCTTCAATTGTATTTTTTTACGGTTCTTTTATCACACAGGCGAAATTTACGTTACCCTCATGCGACAATGCGAAGTACCACATCGATATGGCCTGACTCGTATAATTTTATAGCGCGTCGACGCAACACAGATGTGGTTTGTTATCGCGCTGCGTTAATGCAACGTAGCAATATGGCCTCGCTATAAAGTGTAGCATTTGTACAGCCTGTGCCGCGCCGTGCTAATGCACGAGAGCGTTAGTAACCGCTTCTAATATTGCGAAGTGCAAGTTCATTTTCTTTTTATTGTCGTGTTTAAGTCGAAAATTACTCTGCACCGCACAAGGTGGATTGTATAAGCTGATTTCGTGCGAGTGTATTGTATATAAACGTTCAGTTTCTGGTAAAATAAATATTGAAGGAAAATTGTATTAAGTATTATGTGAAAACGTATTACTAGTGTTAGGATTAATAACATTATTCTGTTTTTATTTAAAATTCGTATGTTTTTCTAACCAAGTAAAATAAAAAAAATAAATACACATTACACAATAGCCTTTTATTTGCCAAAACTGTATATGTTTTTACAGCATATGCCTTTTTTAGAGTCTCCCGTTACTTTCATACGTACCTATAATAAAAATAGTGTCTCAAAATTTTATAAGAAAACTTTGGCTGTGCTGCTTGCTAAAGTATAATCATAATGCTCAATGTGAGATTGTAAGAAAGGACTTTGCCACAAATTGTGAAAATTTTGGCAACTATATTTGATAAAAAACAGTTTTCATCTATTTTGCATTTGAGCAGAAAGTTTAAAGTAATTAATAATAACAATAAACATTTACCTCCAATTATTTATTTATTTTATTATTTTATTTAATACTTCATGCAAATTTTACATAGGCGGGCTTAATGCCTTGTGGCATTCTCTACCAGCCAACCTT
>JAOTAV010094062.1:0-11106 GCA_026546445.1 Cyclargus thomasi | reverse complement strand
AAAGAATAAAGAAACTGACATATTTTTTTGCCGTGGGAGAGAATAGGCACGAATGGGCTAGCTCGACCGGAGTGATAACACGGCCTCACAGAAAACTGGCGTGAAACGGCGTTGTCCGTTGGCCCAATTTCCCTATCCCTATTACTTCATAAAGGCCGGCAACGCACTTGTGACTCTTCGGATGTTGTCCGAGTGTCCATGGGCGACGGCAGTTGCTTACCATCAGATAACAGATCTGCTCGCTTCTAAATATAATTAAAAAAAAACGGGATAAACTGACAGATTTCAAATCAGTCTATTTACTCCCTCAGTCAATATATTTACAATGCTATTTTGTCTATCTTGCTGTAGAGAGATATCCTTTCTATAGAACCCTGCTAAGCATGCAGATAATGTTGGATTCCTTTAATTTTTCTTTTAGTTCAATTTTCATTTGCTAAATAATCTTGTACTATAATACACTGGTGTGTTCAGTTTGATTTGATCTTGAAGCCAGAATTAGATCGAAGGGAAGATGAAATGTTGGATATGGACTTATTTGCTCTGTAATTTATTTTTGGTATGGAAAACTTCTGCCGTCTGCCGTCGCGCAACGATATTTGCAGTATCAGAAGGAATTCAAGTGCGCTACCGATCTTTAATGAGGTAAAAAGCTAAGAGAACAGTGACACGTAATAGAGGGCAGGAAGTTGCACTCACTCAACGAACACAGTGCTGTTTTACGGTGGTTTTTCCTTGTTTCTCTATTTGTCACGGCCAATGGGTGGCAAAGCATCATTAACATTAATTCTTACAGTTTTTTACGAATTAGTAGGATAGCACACCTGTCTCCTTAGATTCAGTATGCGATCCTCATAGTATTGTTTTGTGATCTGTTTGGCTTCCTCCACAAGCGCCCAGGTATCGACACCAGCTGATGGCTGCTGGGATTCCACACGAGCCAGCTCCTCTTTGTACCACGCTTCCGTTCTGTAATGATTACACATTGGCATATTTGTTTATACATTTGGATATTTTTGTATTTAAAAAAAACAACACTTATTTTGTTTCAAAATATATTTTGGTAGGTTTACAACTGTCCTGCTGTTGACACAACAATAATTTTCTCTTACTCATGTTCAATTGATTTCATGTGTAATTAAAACACTTGAAATTTTAATTGTTGTGTGTGTGTGCACAGCAAACATTATCAATTTTTTGGACAGGTTTCAGTCTATCCCGTACCTCAAAAGCTATATATAGTTAGTAGATAAGACCTCACCGAGCCAACTCAAATCGCAGTCTCTCATTATCAGCTCTCAGCTTCATGACCTCAGCACTAGGGCACAGTGTACTGTCCTGTGATGTCTCCAGGCTGCTAGGATACTCCGATATTGTATTGTTTACCTCTGTAACATTAGGGGTACATTTATTGAGGTATATGCAGACCACCCCTATTGATATCTACCTAAATGAAATTGGTTCAACAGTTTAGGCGTGAAGAGATAACAGATAGAAGACAGGCCTAGCTAAGTGTAGGGAACACTTCACCTAATCCGGTTTCGTACTCCCGTAGCATTTTCCTTTATTAAAAGGTTGGTAATGTACTTGCTCTTACAAGTGTCCATAGACAACGGCAGTCGCTTCTATCAGGAGACCCGTCTGCTTGCTTGCCCCCAAATTTCATTAAAAAAAACTTTATTTTATGATATGCTTGAATCACAATTGTAGCAGTCGCTTGGTTAGGCTGTGCGACACACAACACCACACCCTCAATAACTACACTACTCACGTATGTCTTTAGCCACAGCAGCCAGCTGCAGCACATGTCGGGTTTCGTGCGCGTACTCCGGCGCCGGGTTGAGTGTCACCACCATGCTGACCGCCTCGCCCCTCGCACCCGACAACCCAGCACCCAGGAGGCGAGTTAGCTTGGATTCCCTGCAAATATTGGTGTAATAGATGAATAATAGTGATACAGTTAGTTCACCTCAGTTGTTTGCGCGGGCATACATGTGTGTGTGCACTTGTGAATACACAGCTTTCAGTCATGTAGCAGTGTAGCAGCACTCAGCAGGCATCATCTGAGTAAACCCACACATTGGGTATTGGGTATGTTTTACTATTCACATTACAACTTGCCCACTAATAACCGAAAAAGTTATATTCCTAAGAGAAATCCATTTTGCCGTCGTTGCAGCACCATTCTAGCATGTGAGAGTTGATCTCTTGGAATTGTGTATTGAAAAAAAAACTAAGGATAATCATTAGTCTACATTTGATCTGTCCCTGGGTATAACTTCTCATTGTCGAGAGGAATCTCATACCTGTACGGCACCAAAGCCCGTCTGCCCGCCTGCCGTCGCCGCAGCGTATGCAAACATCGCTCTAGTACGTGGAGCGACGAGTTGATCGCGCGGGACTCCTGCATGCGGGCACCCGTGTTGCGCGTCCGGGCCGCACGCTCGCAACCCGCTAGGTCGCAGAGACGGACGCACGCGCTGCGGACTGCGCCATCTGAGGAAAAAAAAAACTAACATTTTCTAGCAGCTGCTCATTACTGATGAAGATAATATAACTAGGAATACTCTTGTCCACAGATCATGTCATGTTTAGATGGCACACATGCAGATAGAAGTCTGACAGTGACATCAAAGTTACAGCACCCCTCTTTTGGGGATGTTTCTGTCGAAAAACGCCGAGAATTTTAAATTAAGCGTGGTGCCAATGTTATGTTTGAATTTCAACACAAATGAATATATTTTTGTTTTATATAAGACTAGAATTTGCTTTGATTATTAATTTTGCCAAAATTTGGTTTACTGTTAGTTTGGTAATAAGTTCTAAAGAGTTACATGGCACGGACGCTTGTAGTGGCCATTCTCTGTGCTATAGACTCACCTATTTCTGTCAGCATGGTAATGGTGAATATACAATGAGATCTGGATGACTGGGCGTGGACACCTGTAGCGGCCACCTGTAGGTTGTGCTTGCCGGCCACCATCACATCATACGCCTCTTCACCAGATTTCACAAATGCTTGTGTGGCACCCTGAATATTTTTTTTATATAATGATAAATGTAGTGTAGCTCATAAAATATATTCACAAAATTAAATACACACACATTAAACAAGTGCTATAAATGTACATTTTTTAGGAAAACAGGTGTGATAGAATAGTTTCACATATATAAATAAATACCTTGACATAAACATTGCCACTTGAGTCCTCTCGGATTGCTAATTTGGAACCCGCTCTTCTGTCACATGGGACTAATAGATCATAGATGCCTTCATTGTAGATTTCAATAAAAGAAACCTGAAAGATTCCTTCAAAATTATAAAATCTACAAAAAAGTTTAAAGAAAAACATTATTACAGTATTAAAAAGATTCACAAGAAAGATTTCTTTGGATGGCAGAGTTTCACAAGATTCATTAAAAATTCAGATTATTTAAAATGATATATTATAACATACCCAAACATAGTGTGTAGACCTATTGGTTAGGTCTATATGACTACTTGACATAGTGTTATGTAAACTGGCACTCATGCGTCTGTATTTTTCTCTAAGCGGAGCCGATACTTGACGTAAACCTTTGACCCACTGAAAAATAAAATGCAAGCTGTGATAATATACCTTCTAAGTATTAGCCGCTGACTTGAAATTGAAAACTTCCTAAAAGTTGAAGTTAATGTAAAGAGAAAGATTTTTAAAATTCAACCAAGAAAAATAATTTTATAACCTGAAGCTCATAATCTTGTTCAGCTTTACTTAGCACATCAGCACCAGTTTCTGATGGCTTGTATTTTGGCCGTTGTGCTGCTTCCACAATATTGAACACATACTCCAAGGATCTTGGCACTAGACCCGGTGAGGCCACCGTGCCCATCAACGTGTAAGTCTTCCCTGAACCAGAAGCTCCGTAGGTCAGGAGCGTAAAGCTATGGCCTTCTGGGAGTTTCTTGAGATTGTCTTTAACAACATGTTCAAATATTTCCTGCAATGTATTAACCCTCTCGTTTTAAAGGTGTATGCTGTTTATATAGATATTAAAGGTTTTCAATTTCTGTCTTTGTCAAGTACTTCATGTCACTGACAGTTCAATATATACAGCAAAACACACTTAGGGAGTGTTTCACCGGTTACAGACAGTTTATCAAGATTTTCTTTTTAACAGATACCCTGTCAAAAATATTTTATCCAAACAAACATCATTTCATTTCAAAAAAGTTGTAGAGTACGCTATCCACAACTTTTACAGTCAAACAGAAGCTTTATCATTTGGTGGGGAAACAGGCCCTTAATATTACTAAATAGAAAAGTAAACATCAGTTTAATTAAATACTAGTCAAGTTTGGATATAATTTCATAATCTAGCAGTTCATACTAACTTTCTGTGGACAATCAGGCTTGAATATGTGTGAGAATGTGTACATTTTGGAGACATTGTGTTGGGTCCGTCTTCCATGGCCAGCCGTCGTTGTGTCCAAGGAAGTTATGAGACATCTTTCCGACCGAACTTCGTATAGATTAGACCTAGTATTGCACGGTTTTAGTCGTAAGTACACTTGCACTAGCTCCGGCTCCTCACATTCTGAGTCTTCCTCGAATAGTTCCAATAAGTTTGTACCTTTATTCGGCCTTGGTCTCATGAACGGGTTGAGTATCAACGGTGGTCGCGGTTCGATAAAGGACGGCACATCTCTCCCGGACACATCGTTCCCCGAAAATCTATTGGGATCCAACATTTTATAAATTAAAACGTACTTCTATTCATTTACACGGTTATAAATTTTCAAGCAAAACAAATAACTGCCGTTAACAATAGATAGCAAATTTGAATTTTTTGACATTTTGTTTCAGTGTTGCTGCCACTTAAAATTTCTTCCCCTGAATCTATTTTAAATTACAAACCCCTTTCATTTGGAAATGAAAAGTTATTAAAATTTTAAAGTGTAACTTTACTTTACTTAACAGTTAACGAATAAATAAACTATCCTTCATATACCTATTATATTAAAATTAAAGAACTTGCTTCCAATATATTTTTGATATAATTGAACTGACTTGTTGGCTTGGACACAACAATTCAAATTTTGAAGTTATTAATTTTCTATTCTAACATACTCTAAAAAAATCCCCGAAAAAAAACCCCTTTTCATATTATATTCCCAAATTCAAGGAAAACACTCCTAAGCTGGTATTATTGCTCTAAAGTAAAGTTGCCCTTGTAAAAAATAAAAAAATATATATTTTTTACTCTGACATATAATTTATGCTATTTTGTGATTAGAAAAATTCGGTGACCTCGCCTCACAATGGACCCCGCAACCCTGCATACTATTTGAAATGTCCCATAGGTTTTTATATCGTACTATATGAAATGCATCCGATTTTTTCCGATATTGCGGCCGGGCTTAACGTTGTTTTTGCACTGTGCAACTCTCTTCGTTTGTTTTTAAATTTCAATCTGGCAAGGTTTTTTTTACAAATGTCGATTGTCGGAATGTCGGATCGCGAGTAAATGGTTTTGGTTTGCATTGTTTATTTTTCTATTTCCATTTACATTATTAGATTGGTGGTAATAAGACAAAGTACCGCGTGCGGTCTTATTTATTATTTAAACGGTAGTCTAGTACAATGTGGGTTTCATTTATAGACGTGCCATTGAGACGAATCGGTGAAGACTGAAGATGTAAATTATTTATTTGGTTTTGGCTTATTGCCATAGTGGTTTCATGTAAACGAAGAAAAATGAGGTGGTTTTCGTTGTTTATATTTATCCTGCTTTTGGATCGCGGGCTTGGATATTGCCCGTCCTTGTGCTCTTGTAAGGGTAACAAAGTTGATGCTGAGGCGCAGCCGGGCGAGTTACTGAAGTTAAAATGCGGCGGAGGCTCCGTGCAGATCACAGAACTAAAGGAGATCGACCTCAGCAAAATATCCCCAATTATAGTGAGCCTGTAAGTCACAATTTCAATCTTGTTTGTACCTTTCATTCATAAGTTGTCAGCTAAAGCTTGAAGAATATTTGACCTAATTCATTATGATGTTTGATTTCTAGAAATCTATCTGGAAATGCGATAGCTACTTTATCCAGGGAGCTCCATCTTCCTGCACTACAAAAGTTGTAAGTACTCTCTGTTCTCAACTCAAATTCAACATTTGAAAATCTGCCAGTTTTGCATAAATGGACACTTTAAGACCAGAAAAATGTTTTGAAATTAAAATAATGTGAATTTGATTTATAGCTAGATAGCCAAGCCAGATAATAAAATATCTAAATTACAAGATTTATTAAAATTTTATTTAAAAAAAAAAGAGTATTTAAAGGTTATAAAATGCTAGTTTTTTGCTTCTTCCACTTATGTCTTCATCTGCGACTTAAATAAAGCTTTTAGTAAGTGTTGGCTACAGAAATTGTTTCTGTCACTGTTTTTTTTTATTTCTTAGTAGTGTTAGTGTGCATGATTCTAATATCTACCTGTCTTCTTTTTCAGAGACCTAAGTAAAAACCAAATATCACTAGTAGAATCAGATGCATTCTACAACATGACTTCTTTGCAAAGACTGGATTTATCTAACAATCAAATTAGTAACATCTACAAGGATATGTTTAAAGGCTTAGTTAACTTAGAGAGACTAATATTGACTCAAAATCATATCTCCGTACTGGCAGCTGGTACATTTGATTATCTAATTGGACTGAAACAAATGTAAGTACAATGGTAAATATATAGAACAAGGTGCTTAATTAACTTCTGTATCTCATTAAAAAATATGAGTATTTCATGTGCATATTCTGTCTCAAAAGTTCCCTTTATAATTTGAAATAATAAGAGTAATATGAAAAGAATGTGCTGAGTTAAAGTTAAAATAGCGTTGTTGTTTTGAAATTAATTTTTTAATGACTTTAAAATGGTAATAAGTACTGCAACTGTTTACAAAAAAATATCTCGTAGTTAAAGAATTTCATGTAAAATTTACTCGTATCATAAATGATGGAGCTAGTTTGGCTTCTATCACTTTTCCTTACAAGAATACCTTACTCAATACTTGACCTGTTTAATAACAGTGTTAAATAAATAAAAGCTGGAAATAACTTTATGACCTGAAAACTTGGCAAGCTTACAGCAAGGAAGTCGTACTTCATTTAATATTGCAATGTAACTCCTGTGTTAATGACTTGTTAGCTGCATACAAATTTTAACACAAATGTAACATTTGTTATTTAAATATATATAATACTGCAACAGTAAATGAACACTGTTATTTTTTTTGGCTCAAAAATTATGCTCAATTTGAGTAATTGTTTCTAAAAATGTATAATAGAATTCTTTATATCTTACAAAGGACTTTGTAATAATTTTTATTTTCAGAGATATAACAGAAAATCCATTAATTTGTGACTGTGATATGTTGTGGGTAGGAGACTGGTCTAGAAATACAAGTGTTAAACTTGTTGGCAACCCGAAATGTGCATTTCCTGAGAACATGGTTAATAAAACTGTTCGCAAACTCAAGATCTTCCTAGATCTTTCAGCCTGTGGTAGTGTACTAGCTTCCAATACCCTGATCGTCAAACCCAGCCATGACCAAGTAGTTTTTGAAGGTGATACTTTAACACTAACTTGTAATGCACCCTTTGCATCTGTCATGGCGAAATATGAGCTGAAATGGGTTCATCCAATGTTAGAAATATGTGATGTCAATGTCACTAATACTGATATGCAGGAGGAGGGTTTAGCAGAGACCATGGTGTTCTTTCCGAACATAACAAACCACCACATGGGAAATTGGACTTGTATGTACAGTGACCAGAACCTTATAAAACATAATCATACTGTCGGAGTGTTAGTACTATCAAATAGAACCAAATACTGTTCTAGTGATCACACTGTTGACAACAAAGGGTTGTATGCATGGCCACAGTTAATATTAAATCATACAGCTGTCGTGCCCTGCAGAAGTGGTGAGGGTATGGCATATAGGTTCTGCAATGCGAATGCCACATGGGCTCAAGCGAACACCTCGGAATGTTCATACATAAGCAACATTACAAAACTATTACAGCAGTTTGCATTACTGAATGTTAGTTTGGTCCAGTATTCAGCACTTAATGCAACAGAAAGACTCGCTATGCTGATCCAAGAGAAGACATATCCATTAGTAGAAATAGTTGACCCAGATGATGTTATGTTCATAGCTAAAGCAATAAGAAACTACATGCAATACATTTCTGAGGAAAGAGACTTAGGTATGTTAAAAATTTGCATTCTCTATTTAAAGATAATTTACTGTTTATTAGAAAATTATTTTGACTACATGCGTAGTGTAATATCAAAATCATATGATTTGTCATTGTTGTTAGAGTTTTCATTTACTACTGGCAATGGGACAATATCCATTTTTTAACTAATTTTATTTAACTTATTGTAGTGGATTATTTTAAGACCATATATAGCCTAGTGGGTAAGATCTTGGTCAATTTTCAGCTTCAACACTTTTGGATGTGATAAGCTCAGTGATGAACATATCAACACCAGTGATGTCTCGTGCCGAGGTGATGTATGGATCCTGCACAGACATGCTCCGAGCTGCTGAAGAGTTATCATCGTTCACCAGCAACGTACAAGGCCATAAGGTATAAAAATGTTGTGGCCTCTTGTATCATTTTTTTAAAATCATATTTTTGCTTATGTTGCACTTTGCACTTGGCATCTATGCCAGCCTAGATACAATTTAAACAATACGATCTTTTAAAGACAATAAATACAACTTAAAATATTTATATATATTTTTGTTTTTTTTTTTCTATAAATATGTTTATTTAAGCTTTTTAAAAGAGTTTGGTTTATTTTTCTCTCCACAATAAGCACCTATAATGATTAATTTGTCTCTGATACCACCCTATGGTTGACTGGTAGAGAATGCCCTATGGCATTAAGTCCGCCATTGTACACTGTGCAAAATAAATAAATAAATACAACTTAATTAAAGTGCGGACCTCTTGTAAATGAGCCAATATTACATTATGTTCTCCATACAAATTCCCTAGGTACAACTTGTTTCTGAGATCACGATTTTGGACACAATCTACCAACAAGTGTGTTAAGTCTTCTGTAACACTACAGTCAAGGACACAAAGAGGGCTTTTTCTTTCCAATTTTATGATTAAATTTATTAAGTGGAACATGTCCAGATCGCATTCTCAGAACTGCAACCAAGCTTATTCTCGACATATTTTCGTTTTCATAACATGCTCTCAGGCAAGGTTCACAATTCAATGTACAGGACATTGAATTATGACCCTTGTCTGTACCAGATACCCTTCAAGGCAGAACAATCACTAATAACTTTCCTCCATCTATCGATACAAATTTGTTTAGCTACATGACACAATTCTGTATAGTATGGCTGTACTTCGGCAGATATATCCCGCCAATCACAAATTAGTGTTCTTGTATCATTAATGCCAGAATACAATGTGAATATATAAATATGATGTCTGCAAACTGATATTGCTTCCGAACTCTTCTTTTGTCGAATAAAAAAAAAAGCGCGCCAGATCCGACAAATGTTGTAGGGTTATGAGTTTTATTATTACTTTTACGTACAATTAAATTTGTGCAGAATTTAACAAAAAATTAATATATTTAACGGACTATTTCTTACAAAGCTATAATTGGTTAAATTGTTTGTTATAGAAGAACCTAGCCGTCGAGCGGTTCCCCGTGCGCGAGGGTTTCAGCGGTGTGACGTGCGTTTGGTACAGCGGGGACCGTGGGTCTCCGCCCCGCCTACACTGCTCGTCTACTAACCGTACTGTAGCCCCGCTGCTGACAGTCAGCGACGCACTCATACACGCCAGCGTGCAGGTAACACCCATTGAGTATAAACAATGAAGTAGCTCATGCATCTATCAGCTAAGCTTATCCTAACCATAATGTAAAAATCAAAAGAAAATTTGGAAAACTTTACCATAAAAAAAGGTACTAGACATTTTTGAACAACCAGCAGGCTTAGCGTGACCTTCGTTGAAATACGAAAGAAAAGACAAACTGACAGATTATCTATTGTTAATCTGCCACTTTGAATCCCTTTTACTATGGCCATGCTAAGCATGCAGGGTAGTGCTTTAATGAAATATTGACAGGGCACCTAGCGGTAAAAGAAATATTGAGACCTAAAACTTTAAACATAAGTGTTACATTCATGCTGAAAGCATGATAAGGATTTAAAGTTAGGACTTAACACTCTCAACTCATTACTTTGCTCAATTGAAATATTCTACTAACATTATAAACATTTTCAGATACCCCAATCACTATTATACAGCACATCAGAAACAGGAACGCTTCTACAGACGAAGGCACAGGACTTAGTTGTGTCTGTGTATGACGATGCATCTCTGTTTCCATTGTTACCTGAAGTAGATGACGGTATAGCGAGAGGCCATCGAAGTAAGGATTATTACGGACGAAGTACCAAACGAGAGGACATGATTATGGAGATCACATCTCCGGTTGTTGGATTTCAACTGAGTATGTATTTTTGAGCTGCTTTTATTTAAAATTTGATATTAATTTTAAAATATCTCCTCTATGATAAATATAATAATTGAATCCAATGTCTGCTTGATTTTGTCTGCCTTATACTAAGGGACCATCCATAAAGTACGTTACACAAATTTCATGGCTTTTAGACCTTTCCCCCCTCAGTTTATACCTCAAAAAGTAATGTACCTCAATTTTTAGAGTAAAAATAACAAAAAAGTGATATAGTTTCAGTATTTCAAATTAAAATGCTATCATGTTTTTTTGCCAGTTGAACTTTCATAGGCGCTCTATGTAAAATTATCTTTCCTTAATCTGATGCATTTGAGGGCCACAAAAATCATTGAAAGTAACGAGTTGACTGCAATTATATAATTATTATGATTAAAGTCATCATGTACCTGCCACGAAAAGTATGGGCTTAGTTTATGGATAAAAATATTGTGGTTTACTAAACACTGTTAAAAATTTTTGTAAATTTACTACAACTTTACTACGCAAATGCATCCTAAAATTACAAAATCTTGTATTGTATTGGAATTTAAACACGCATTTGTTGTAATATT
>JAOTAV010094061.1:0-11107 GCA_026546445.1 Cyclargus thomasi | reverse complement strand
CTTTGAGTCCCTTCCCCGGGACTCAAAGTATCTCCATACCCAATTTCAGCAACATAGGATACTTTTTATTTCAGAAAAATGTACGGTTCTCACGCAATAAACTAATTTTGGCGCAAAAGAGCCGCGGGCATCTTCTTAACTTTCTTTATATCTTACTTCTTACTAATATTATAAATGTGAAAATTTGTGAATTTCTAAGTTTGTGAGTGAGTATGTTTGTTACTTCTTCTCGCTTAAATGACTTAACCGATTTCGATAAAATTTGGCATGGAGCTAGCTGGTATCTTGGATTAACACGTAGGCGTTTTAATCTCTACTAAGCCACGGGTAGCTCCGTGGGGTACAACTAGTCTAAAATATATTTCCCACTTCATATTTCGAAGCCGAAAAATTGCCTATCATAAAACTGATAATAAATTGTCAGATAATAAAGACGGAAGCCGGGAGACCATTAGAAACAATCTACGAACATCTAACTCAGCCCTCATCATCTCAAATATAAGGGGAGACATTTTTTATCATTTTCGCAAACTCCGAAAATATCCCGGAATCCGAAACTTTCGGGCAAATCAGAGCGAATGTTCGGTAATCAATATAAACGCGAAAGTGTGTTTGTCCGTAAGGAAAAAGTTCTGTGAATAAAAGTAAAAGACATATACTTTTATGCTCAAACCACTGAAAAGAATTTGCTGAAATTTGTTATAAAGATACTTTGAGTCCCGAGATATATTTAACCGGGATATGTTTTAAACATACGTTACTTTTATGTCGGAAAAAAATACGGTTTCCGTGCTTGAAACGATGCCTAAAACATCAAAGTTAATTCACACCGATCCACTTAAATTCGATTCAAAAATGGAACAGCTCAGCGGTTGCTGAAGTACCTTTATACTTTCATAAAAAAATTATGTAGAATATCCTTATGTTTATAAGTTTTTAGCTGCAGGCCAAACTGTATGTTATAAAGCAATCAATATAAGATTTTGTGGGGTCCACCCCGCACCCCACACCACAAAACTACATTAGCTGTCCAAACATGGCGGGCAATCAATGTTTACATAAAATTAGCTCTCTTCGGAAAATTAATATAATTTACATTTCATTTTGTAAGTGTATAAAAAGGAAAAGTGTAAAATTTTTTTTTCTTTGTGTTAGAAAAAATAAAATTATTTATTTTCCATACATATGCCAAAAACATTAATATTGACTAATACTACATATTAGAAAGCAAACCTAAAATAAACAACAAATTTATTAGCTATATATAATTTATTACTTTCTATTCATTAGCTGCAAAATGGTAACCGTTGATTTTAAGAAAATTAATTATTATTATATTAAAATTATTAATTATAGTAACAATGAGACATTTTCCGATCTCAAGTACATAATACGGATGCTCATCGCCATGGAAGATCTATGTTTCGGCACGACTGGGCCGGCTCGACTGGAGATATACCACGGCCTCAGAGAAAACTGGCGTGAAACGGCGTTGTGCTGTGTTTCGTCCAGTGAGTAAGTTTCCCCCTATCCCTATTCCTCATATTCCTATTCCCTCATAAAGGCCGGCAATGCACATGTGACTCTTCGGATGTCACGAGTGTCCATGGGCGACGGCAACTGCTTTCCATCAGGTAATCCGTCTGCTCGCTTGCCCCCTGAATATAATTTTAAAAAATCCCGGGTTTTTGAGCTTTTTTTAATTTTAATTTACAGTACTATAATATTTTGTATAAAGTTTTTCTGCAACTCTGGTACTTAGTGTAAAATAATGAGAAAATTAAGCCTTTTGGCTTAAATAAAATAGTTTCTTGAATCACATTTTTGCTCAAAGTATTTATCACAATTTTAACAATCAGTCTTTAATGCGCAATTCAATATCAATCAGATACAAACAATGAATCAATTAAAAAACAATATAAATTTAAAAAAATTGAAATTACAAAAAAATTAAATAAAAAAATACTTAAGAAAGTTTTAACTGTCAAAAAAAGAAATTTGATCTCTCAGTATTAAATTTCTTAAGGAAAAGTATTTTTAAAGCATTACATGCTTTAAAAATACAACAAAGTCTCCTTAAAGGAAAAAAAGCTCGAAAAACTCAGATTTCCATTCTTCAAATCTGAGTTTTTTTGCGATTTTCAAAACCGGGGTTTTCCCGGGTTTTAGAGTTTCAGGTAAACCCGGTCTCGATCTCCTAGGCTTGACTGATTTAGACAAAATTTCGTGTGCTTATCGTGACTAAACCTATTTTGGTTTCAATACGATCGTCACACAATAATGTACTACAGTAATATATAGACAGAAATGACAAATCCTTTCTTTAAATTTTTAAGCATGTTCCCATTTCCCAATGAAAAGCAGAATAACGTCTGCCGGAACAGCTATATAAAATCCACCCTCGCATCTCGTGTTAGATTCAAGAAATTCGGAAACTTTTCTTTTTAATCTCTAATAACATGTAAAAATCGTTATCTATATTCAAATTCAATCGCCGGTGCACTGGGGTCCAGGGAGACCCCAAAATGGCCCCCCCTAATACGAATCCCCCTAAATACATATTAAAAATGTATCAGAGCTCAGAGGCTGTCTACGATTTCAAAGAGAAGGGATTCGTTAAAGAAAATGAACTTTTCATCCAAGGCAAGTGGGGTCTTTACAAGGTACAGTCGGACGGAAATAAAATTGTATTTTTTTTATTTCATTTTTTTTGGTGCATGAATTCATGTACAGTCTAGGAAGTTGAAACAGATCCAGATTGCGGATCTAAGTAAGTTGGGCGCGTTATATCAAATTAGCAGACGTATCACGACTTGCTTAGAATTGATATATTTCGACCAAATGGCGTAAGTCCGTCGACTGGCTCTGTTTAAGTAATCCTTATAGTGTAAACAAGTATAATATCATTTTGCAATATTTGAGAGAAAATAAAATATGTAGTTGTTGGAAAAAAATTGTAGTTTAAAATCTGGAATTATAAACGTAATCAAGTGGTTTTTAATAGCCTTTTTATTAATTTGCATTGAAGCTAAGACCCTAAGTTTTCAGAGCGAAGAGCTCTCAAATAAACCAGAAATTATTCTATGAAACCGGCAGACAGGCATACAGAAAGACACAAAGCTTTCACACTTACAACATCACTATGTAGACTGCTAATATGTTATTCGCATTGTATAGCCAACGTGGATAGCAAGTAAGTAGATAGTACATTACTTAATGTCCCTTAAGGGGGTGAATAAAGCAAAAATAAAACATCGTCTTTCTCTCTTCACACTTACGACTGTTATTCATATGTCAGGTGAAACAGAACGACGCGGAATTGCCGCGAAAACAGTTTTCATTAGTAACTCGATAAATATACAAAATTAAAAAAAACCGCTTATACAGGAACTCGGTAACAGAATTTTGTATCGTATGTTAAAATACTGAGTCCGTCGAATGCGCCGCGAAAAAAGGAGAAATACGCGTGAAAATTAGAGACACCTCTGTGATTTTTTTTCAAGAAAATTTTAGGCTATGGTATTTACGCTACTAGAGGACCTCACAGATATTACAATGTAGTATATATGTTTAAAAATGAAACGATTCATAGCTAACTATCAAGTATAAAATGGAATTTTGCAATAGTCAATTTCGCTTTTATCGCTCTCTCAAAATAAAGTACAATAAAAAAAATTGTAGGTAGGTACGAAAAAAAAATCCTCGTATAATTCAGCGAAGTGTACCTCCTTATAAACCGCCCCGCAGCGCTGTTTTTTCCTCTCAAATCAGATGCACACCCTTAGGTACCGTCGGGTTTGTTAGCGGCTATGTACCACCCCGGGTATTGCATGTGCGTTTGTATACCGCGGGATTATGTACGTTTATCGTTCATTGCACAATGTTTAATTAATCAGAACTAATAAATTTTGTGCAGTTCTTTATGATGGTGGTTTATCGAGAACCAGAGAGTTAAAGGCAGCGGAACTAATATTAGAAATGGGAAAGTGTGTTTGTTAGTTTGTTTGTATTTCCTTCACGCCCTGACGAAGCAACCAATCGACTAGACTTTGAAGAATGGAGAGTAATATAGGCTACTTTTGGTTTTGAAAAGTCATCCCTTTTTTTAAAAAAAAGCTTTTACCAATTTTTGAATTCCACGAAGCTAAACCGCGGGCAAAAGCTAGTGCTAAATTAAAAAAACAAGTATTCGAACACCTATATAGAATGGAAATAGGCAAAGCTAATAGAATTAGTGATAGATTAAATTTTCTGAGTCGCTTGTCCTTCCTCCAGCCTTTAGGAAAAGAAATCTTTTGTTGTTAACCTTGCAAAAAGATTAAAGTTCGCGTTGTAGTTAAATCCATGTTATTTTAAGATTCCTTGACAGTTGACAAACTGAATCTTAAAACTCACTTGTTAGATGCAGTAGTAAGGGTTTTTCTGTGTTTTTTGCCCATTTTTAAAGGATTTTCAAAAACGAGCAGGTTCTATGTTCGATTTTATATTTTTTATAAAAAATTGTTAAATACAACAGCATTTAGAATCAAAAGGCAAACGCAAACATTGTAAAATCATAAAGACATAATAATAATAATTAATTATTCATTTGAAAAAAAAAAAATTTGCACAACTAGAACAAATTACAAAAAACATAAAAAATTAGGAACGAATTAGAAACAAGCGGTTTCTTCCAGACAGGTAGGTATATCGCCAGGATAAAAATATTAAATGTTAGAGATAAATATGAATTCTCTTCTTTAAGTCGGGTCAAATTTTATTGAAGGCACATCTAAAGAGTAGCTGCTTTCTTTGGATACAATTTTTTACGCATAGGCCTTGCAAAGCCGCCATGTTTGATTTCACACTTGGGACGTTCGACTCTTGCAAATTTAAATTTCGAAATTACAAAGGTCGACTGCATTGTTTAAATCGAATTTAAATTAATAATTTTGAATATGACCCCATTCTAATAATGAAACAAACGGCTAAAACTCTATTGTAACAAACCAGAACTAACCGTAACCGGTAGACGCAAAAAAACAATGAGCAAAAGGGGTCAAAGTTCCCAGCGATCTGCATATTGCACCTCCATAGACATCTGCTTTCTTGCTTTTGTTTATGGCTAGAGCGCGTTGACACAATTACTTTTGCCCCCCCAAAACTTAAAACAAAAAAAGTTGTTAGAAACAGGTTTTCATTATCATTAGAAAGGGTAAAGTGAGATGTGAACAGGACGTGGTAGGGTTGTCAAAAATGTTCAAGACGCTGTTATGGTTCATTAACCCTCTGTCAATTTTATTTATAAATTTATTAATTTGTCATATCTATACAAAAGTCGATTGTATATAAACAAAGTGTTGTGTTGTCACTTTGTTAGTAACAATCGCGGTTTGTATACAAATTTTATAGAAGGTTTATGAATACATGCCATGCCCTCAATCTTGAGCGAAAACGATGTCCAACAACAGATAGGTCATGACTCATGTCAAAAGTGTCTGTCATGAACTTATGGCATGAGCATCACCTCGAGATATATGTCAGCAATTTATCTTCATACTAGTCACTAGTGTCATGTTGGAATTGCAAAAGGGTGGCTTCAAACGGACATTTATGATTTTAACATTTAAGCTTGATGGACATACCAATCATATTAAGCTAAAACATTGTAAATTAGAATGAGACTTGAAAAATATCTTGGTTTTTTATGCTAGTATATAAAAAGTTAATAAAATTTTCGAAAACCAACCTGTCTTACGTTGTATCAATATTTAATTATTTTTAATTTTATTTTAAAAATACATCAGTAGCAGCCCTATAGAGTTGCATTTTAATTACACCTTTCTCATCATCCCCTTGCTTCTTGAAGATATTGTGACTGCTAATTTATTCATGCAATTCATCAGAAATTATTTCAAACGGGACACACATGCAAATTAAAAAAAAATTAAAGGCGTAGACAATAATAATATATTTTCCTGTTTAGCAAAAAAAAAACATTGTCACTGCGTTCACACGCGTTTTGTTTTTTTTTCATGTTACGAATACTGTTATTATTATAATTTTGGAATAGTACAGAATTTTGAATGCGGTGTATTTTTACGTGGGTTCAATTAAATAAAAAAATTTTCATGTTATAAGCATTGAATATACATCGCATGCTTAATCAAATAGAACCCTAACTCAAAATAGCCTGCTGTAGGAAATTGTATTTTTTATGATATTTAGGGGGCAAACGAGCAGATTGGCTACCTGATGGAAAGCAACTGTCGTCGCCTATAGACACTAGCGACACCCGAAGAGTCACAAGTGCATAGGGGTATGATATTAGGGAAGTAGGGCTTCCTTCTCTGTTGTTGCCTCCTTCACCGGTAAACGCGCTCACTGAACGAAACACAGCACAACGCCAGTTTTCTGTGAGGCCGTCGTATCACTCCGGTCGAGCCGGCCCATTCGTGCCGAAGCATGGCTCTCTCACGCCAAAAAAACCGCACTACAGATTAAAATAGTCAACCTTTAATGACAATTTATTAGATCAACTGATTTTCTACCTTATGCGACTTTATTCGGTGCTTTCATAAGGCAAAAGTACCGTTGATGTATAGTGGTTTCGGTCGACCTAGGTGATGCTGGATTTATTTATTTATTTGTTACACATTCTTACATCTAGTTACAATTTTATTTTTTAATATGCCTATGAACTCTTGTCGAGTTTGTCAACAGAAGAAAATAGAGGTACTTCTCGCCATTATTATGGCTCATGAGTCGGACACTCTTTTCTCAAATAAAGCTTTCAGTTATTTTCATTCTAAAGCGGAAAACATACTGATTGGCGGCCGCGATCGAGATAATAATTGTATAATGGGGGAAATTGAAAGAGAGCCTGTTGACGGACCTACGTCATTCGGTTGCAATTCGTCAATTCCATGCGAATCGTGATCTGCCGGCTGAGTTTGACATAACCCGACAAAAGTAATAAGATCCACGATATTAATCTGTTTCAACTTCTCTCATTGTACATTGAGGTGTGCAAACAGAAAAGGTGTAAGTCGCGGACGTTTTGTATGGGCTGTCAGCCGCGTCTGACGTCAGTCGCGGACGTTTTTGTAAGGGCTGTCAGCCGCGTCTGACGTCAGTCGCAGACGTTTTTGTAAGGGCTGTCAGTCGCGTCTGACGTCAGTCGCGGACGTTTTTGTAAGGGCTGTCAGTCGCGTCAGACGTCAGTCGCGGACGTTTTTGTAAGGGCTGTCAGTCGCGTCAGACGTCAGTCGCGGACGTTTTTGTATGACCTATAACCCGCTTCCAATCAGTTTGTTTTCAGTTTAAGCCTTTATTGTAAATTCGCTTAAGATTGGCGGCACAGTTCATTAACCCTTTGTCGAAAAATTTGTCACTACCATACAAAACGCGATTGTCAACAAAGTGTTGTGTTGTCACTTTGTTGTTGATAATTACGGTTTGTATAGAAATTCGACAGAGGGTTATTGAACCACACCGCCAATTCTGAGCGAACGCATAATAGCGATCCTACAAACACTCGTTTTCATTTCAATATTATATCGAAAAATATACCAGAAGATGTATATAAACATTTGTATTGTTTTTTCCTAATTAAACTTGTTTACGAAGACAATAAGTTGTTTTTTGAGGAGTTAACTATTTCATTACGTCACTACATATATTAGGTATTGACGTCAACTAACGAGACGCGACAGCCAGGTGACGAGGCCATCTGCTTAGCCGATAGATCTAAACATAGGCAACATCTGTCTAGCCTAAAGTACCGTCACAACGGCCGCGGTATCGCAAACGCGCTTACGTGCTGATTATCACCTCCGCGGTCTAGTGGCACAGAGCGTCGCTCAACTCGGAGTTCATGGGTTCGATTTTTAAGAAGAGCCAAGTCATACATACCTTATACTCACGCTTTTTCATCGGAGAGCCGGTAGACATTATTGGGTAAGCATTTGAGGCAAGCTGAAAACTTATTACAGACAATCGCTTAGATCGGGCGAAAGAACCCAGGATATTATAGTATTTATAATGGGCCTTGTTGCCAGAAACAAATGGTAAATAAATATAGCTCCGCAACTATAATAATAAAAATATTATTTACATAAGGAATATGAAGACGCAGAGTCGCAAGCAACACGAAGACTCCTTATTTCTAAGCCTAGGGGTCCTACATTATTTGAATTGTAACTAATTACCTACAGCAGCTATGTCCACGGTTATTTTATTGTTATATTATTATTAAAAAGTATTAGCATCTAAGGAATAAGAGATGTTACCTACAAAAAACTTGAAGGAGTGCGTTAATTTATGTTTTTAAACTAGTCAGAATGCTCTTACATAACGATTGCTAAAATATAATATAAGGACGTACATATATTATATAATATGAAGTCGTAAGTGGAAGAAGCGGTTACGTAACATTTTACAGCTTTTGCGAAAATACTACTTTTTTCCTGCAAAATTGCAACAAATCTTGTAAATTGCGTGTTTTATCATCTAGCCAGTGTACATAGTATCATCAATTTCACATTATTTTAATTTCGAACCATTTTCATGGTACTAAAGCGTCTATTTACGCGAAAATTGGGAACATTTTAAATGTTAGTTATCTGCTTCTTCCACTCTAGTCTTCATATATATGTAGAACAGCTACAATTAGTTACATTATTATGTACCATGGGGGAAATTGAAAGAGAGCCAGTTAACGGATCTGTCATTTTGGTCGGACTATGTCGATTCCATATAAGTCGAGGTGTGTCGACTGAATTTGACATAACGCGACCAATTTACTTAGATCCGTAATTTGGTTCTGTTTCGACTTACCTTACTGTATCTACATACTCGTTAAACGAAATCTTTTCTTCCTTCCTTGTACTATATCGCTGCTGTACAATCAGAAAAGCTGAAAGAGATACAGATTGTGGATAGTAACTTGGTCGGGTTACGTCAAACTCAGCCGACAGATCACAGCTTACATGGAATTGACGTATTCCGACCTAATAACGTAGGTCCGTTAACTGGCTCTCTTTCGATTTCCCCCATTATACTTTCCAAAAGAAAACGCGCCACATACCTACTTGAAAGGTGAATAATCTAAGAATATATACAAGAACATAAAATTATAATAAATATTCTTCAATAAGAATTAAGTCGCTATAATTGCAAAGATCTCCCGATATATGTTTAGATAACATATAATTATGGTAACATATTATCGGAGAAGTTATCCTACCATAAACAACGGATAGTATGCTAATAACATATTGGATTTTAATTTTATTACGCTTATATGAACTTAGAGTAGCCAACGCGCAGAAGGAACATCGTCATACTACGTATTTGTCGGCTAATTACATACCTATAACGAGCATAGTAATCACAAAAAACAAAAACTTCGCCATGATACGACACGAATAACATCGACCGAAGAAATACCGGGCCTCATTGGGAACCGACATAAGACAGCGCTGTGCTGTGTTTCGACGAGTAAGTTTGTTTACCGGAGCCATTTTCGATAGGCAATAAGGGGCAGGGTATGGTACCTGCCCCTATTGCCGATGAAATAATCAAAATATCCAACGTCAAAATATATTTTCAGAATATATTTTTTGAAACATTTCAGAATTTCGTGGCTACTGTGCCTACCAGTTCTACCGGTTCAGGAACTAGCCCGACGAGAAGAACCTGCGTAAGAAACTCCCAAATCACACATGCCCTTATTCCCTTTCCCTAGTCCCGTTCCCTATCTCCTAAGCCTATTTTCTCAAAAACAAATACACTGGCAACTTTTCTGTTATCGCAAATGTTTAAAGGCAACGGTATTTGCTTCCCATCAGGTGACCGGTCTGCGCGTTTGTCTCCTAATTTCATAAAAAAAATACATTCATCAAAATTAGTCAAATAAAAACAGTATATGGAAGGGGAACCACCATATACCCTGCACCCAACGAACAGTTGGTATACAGTCACTGACATTTCACTCGCGTCAAGTTGCTCCTCTATCTACATAGTCTACGCGCGCTACTGTTCTATGTTTAGAAGACCGTTAGATAGCACCAGATGGGCCGGAGGTTTTTGCTCGTTCCACCTATAGTTTCTATAGTTTTTCAAATGACAATCGTTTTCGTGTCAGCCTTTACATAACGGACGTTTTATTTATGTGTATCCCGGTATACAGGAAAAGTCAGAGATTAACATACAACATTATATGTCAGAATTTATGTGGGGACGGACGCTTTAGTGGCAGGCAAAGATATGAGCGAATTTCACGAAACAAAAATAATATAAAAATTATTATAGAACGGTATATGAATATTATGATAAAATATACTTGCCTAAAAATTTAATAAAATTTCATGAAGCTGCATAAATTACCGTGTTTTTTTTTATTTAAATTAAAAAAGTTACATTTTATTTTATTTAAAAAAGTCTGTCAATCTTTGACCTTGGCAACGACTTCACTGCCAAGAATGAGGCATTTTCCGATCTCAAGTACATAATACGGATGCTCATTGTGATACTACGGCCTCACATAAAACTGGCGTGCTGTGTTTTGTTCAGTGAGTGAGTTTATCGGTGACCCAACTTCCCTAATACCCTATCCCTATACCCTCATAAAGGGCGGCAACGCACTTGCGATTCGTCGAATGTCACGAGTGACCATGGGCGACGGCATTAGCTTTCCACCAGGTAACCCGTCTGCTCGCTTGCCCCCTAAATATCTCGAAAAAAATTATTACTTCAAAAAATATTTTTACTGTAATTATTGTCATTTCTATACAAATCATGATTGACAACAAAGTGTTGTTTTGTCAGTCGCGGTTTGTATAGAAATGTATTTTTTTTTTGACATAACCTTAATGACTACTACGACTTGGGCACAAGCAAATAATATACATATAATATAATGCAATACTTTCGAATTTCTTCGGTCGCATTGCTGCCTGCAGGTTATCAGAACCTATTGTATTACCAAACTTGGAAACTCTCTTGCAGTCCGGGTATTGAACCCGCTATCGATTTGTCTAAGCCACTGGACTAGTGTTGCCCAAATTCAGTCTTGGTCTTGCAGTCTTGGTCTTGTTCTTGCGTTTTTGCAAGACCAAGACCAAGA
>JAOTAV010094060.1:0-11107 GCA_026546445.1 Cyclargus thomasi | reverse complement strand
CGGATACATCTATAGATATGACGTCGACTCTCGCACCCTCGCCAGCCAGCCTGGTAGCGCAGCCACAGGATATGCATTTAGAGCACGATTCACCATCCGTGTAAAGGCACCTGGCCAAATTCAAGCCCGCCTTGAAAAGCCAGAGTACGCCCAAGTTTATCAAGAACTGGTGAACAAGGACCACCTACCGGAGGACTTGAGCTACCAAGCAGTACAGAATCTTGAGAAACCATTTGAGATTCGCTTCGAAGGAGGAAGAGTAGTTTCTCTAAATCTTCCCACTTCCGTTCAGCTGCCGCAAGAGAATTTGCTTAAGGGTCTCATCAGTGCTCTTCAAGTAGATCTCTCTACCCACCGCAATGTCCACAGCTCACATGATACATACGACAGAGACATCCAGCAAGGCTTGTTCCGCAAGATCGAAACTGATGTAACTGGTGACTGCGAAACACTTTACACCGTATCGCCCGTACCAGCTGAATGGCGACGTGAACTTCCTAACTTTGTCGATCAAGAGGAGCCAATTGAAATAGGAAAGAGCAAAAACTACGGTCACTGCCATGGCCGCGTCGATTACCACTTCGGTGTTCCAACTGGTGCTGAATGGGCCGGTAATGGTCAACAAGTATACAAGGATCAACTCATTAAGCGAGCTACTGTATCCAGAATCCTAGCGGCAAAGACTGGTCCTATCTACAAAGCGGAAACTACGAGCACAGTTAACGTAAACCCGCATATGTATGGCAAGCAAAACGCTGAAGTCCTTAGCAAAGTAACCCTTCAGTTAGTCACATACGAACAGGATAATGAGTCTGAATGGGAAAAACCTGAGAACTACCGCCAAGTACAAAGTTTGATGTACTCGTTGACCCATAAACAAGTAAAGAATTGGGACAGCTCGTCTTCATCATCATCGTCGTCTTCCGAATCTCTTGAAAAACACCACTCTCATTCCCATGCGCATGTTCGCGAACGTCGTTCAGCTAGACCAAAAGTTGTAGCTATAAACAAAGTTGTCGTAAAGCGAGGAAAAGACAGCTCAAGCTCATCAAGCTCTTCTAGTTCCAGTTCTGAATCTGCTTATGTAAATGACGAAATTCCATCCAGCGATGAACCAGCATACGCAGCTTTGTACATGAACCCACAACCCCACGGTGACAAGAAACAGAACCCTATGAATGCTCAAAAACTTTTACAAGAGTTGGCTCAGCTTTTGCAAAACCCGAATAACATGCCAAAAGGAGATTTCTTGTCTAAATTCAACATACTTGTGCGCGTGATTGCTTCGATGAGCTCCAGTCAATTGAGCCAATTGACTCACAATATTGAAGTTGTTAAGGCAGCAAACGAAGTTGTACGAGATGATATGTGGATGATCTACAGAGATGCTGTAACTCAAGCTGGAACCCTGCCTGCTTTCCAACAGATCAGATCCTGGATTCTGAACAAGAAAATTCATGGAGAAGCTGCTGCGCACGTCGTGTCCGTCCTATCTCAGTCACTCCGCTATCCAACAAAAGAAGCCATGTCTCAGTTCTTTGAACTTGCAATGAGTCCAGAGGTTAGAGAGGAAAGCACTCTTAACACTACATTGCTTATTGCCGCTACGAGGTTTATTAACATGGGTCACGTTGACAATCACACTGCTCATCACCAGTATCCTACTCACATGTACGGACGCCTGGCTAAACAACACGATCGTTTCGTTATTGACGACATCTTACCTCGCTTGGCGAAAGAGATGAATCAAGCTATAGAACAAGGCGATAGCCACAAAGCTCAAGTTTACATTAAGGCTATCGGTAACCTTGGCCACCGCGCTATTTTACAAATCTTTGCGCCATACCTGGAAGGCAAAAAGCAAGCAACAACTTATATCAGGGCAAGAATGGTGGAAAACCTGCAGATTCTGGCTCTTCAAAGAGACAGACATGCGCGTGCTGTACTATACAGTATCTTAAGAAACACTGCTGAGCCCTACGAAGTTCGTATTGCGGCTATTCGTAACATCATGATTTCAAATCCAAGTGGTGCCATGATGCAAGCTATGGCTGAAATGACACACGACGACCCTAGCATTCAAGTGCGCGCTATGCTGAAATCCGCTATTCTGACGACAGCGGAATTAAAGAACTCAAATTACTTTATGCTGTATGTACCAACAATCATTGTACAATTACTCTTTTGATATTGTTTTGTATTTAGTTGAGACATCAATGAAAAACTCATGCATATTTTTACAGGGCAAGAATGGCTAGGTCAGTCAGAGGGATGCTTACCAAAGAACAGTTTGGGCCACAATATTCTGGAAAGAATGTGATGGAGTTTGGCAATGATGATGCATTGGGTATTGTAAGCTTATACTCGACTGTTGGCAGCGAAGATAGCTTATTCCCAAAGTCGTTCAAATACACCAAGAAGACTAGGATTGGAGGATGGCAGAAAATCAATATAGTATGTATATAAATATTTTTGTTTTGTATGTAGCATTTAAAACATTGTTTTTGAATAATATCCATAGTGCCATACGAATGTTATAACGTGAAAGTGTGTCTTTCTGTCCGTTAATTTTGTTTGAGTCCCCGAGTTTGTACTTCAAAGGATACTTTAAATATAATTTTGTTTTATTATTTTTAGTTCGGAGTAACAACCTCAAGCACCGAAAGACTGGCTAGCTTGTTGATGGATACTTTCATGCAAGTAGTAGCTAACAAACAAAGCAAGGACTATGGCAGCGGACCGAACCACAAATATTCGGCAAGCAAGATCTCAGAAATGCTCAAAATCCAACGCCCAGAGAAAGAACCTTTGGAAAGTTCTATTTACATGAACTTATTAGGACAACAGAGACTATATACCTTTAGTGAAAATGAAATGAATGAAATTGGCAACATGATGAGGCAATACGTATCTGAATTATCCCAAGGCACTACGAAACATTACACCAACGTCTTGAACCAAAATCAGGTATCGATCATGTTCCCAGTTGCATCTGGTATGCCTTTCATTTATAGATACAAGGAACCAATCGTAGTAAGTGTCAGAGGAAAAGCTATTGGAGAAATTGGAACTTCTGACAAAAATGAGTTCAAGGCCTCAACTGACAGAGAGGTCCACTACACTTATGCCCAGAACTTTGACGGAAGTGTTGGATTCCTGGACACCCTTGGAAACAGAATCGCAACTGTAGGTGTAGTCACGAAACTACAAATTCATGTTCCCTATAAAATCTCCTTAGAAGTTCAATCTGATATCGTGAAATTCCGTTTACAACCTCTTGACCCTGAGCAGGATACAACTATTGCTCATTACAGCGTATGGCCTTATGCTGCAAACCAACAAAAAGATTCACTAGCTACAGTTTCTCACGATCCTACCACGAAAGTAATCAGCCGACCGAGCAAAGTTTTGGCTTTTGACTACAAATTCGGACAGAAAGTTGGCATGCTCTTCCAAGGACAAGGCTACTCATATTCTGAAGATTATAGGAATATTGCCAAATTATGGAAGTCGGACAATGTTTGGTACAATCTAATTACTGCGCTTAAACAAAACGATGTTGCACAGACTCACTACAACTTGAAATATCTTGGAAAGCAATCTAAGACCAAAGCAGTTAAATTCACTGCCGTTTATGGTGAGTTTTGTTTACTAAATGTGTATAAATAAACAAGAACTTTCCATTTAGAAATTAATTTTAAAAAATCTTTTTTATTATATAATTTCAGACGTTGTGTACAACCAAAAGCAAGACGGTCAAATGTCTCCAGTAGCAAATGAGCAGCAAGATGTTTCACCGAACAGCCACAATCGTCGTGGTCAACTGTTGAAACGGGTTTCCACTGGAATTAACACTTCTAAGTCCCGTGTGCTCGATTTGGCTGTAACTTTCGACGGTGCTCAGAAGCAGGACTATGTTGCGACATTTGCATTAGCTCATAGCCCAGTCGATCCTAAGGTGCAATTCGCATTCTTCGCGGGCAGCAATCCCGACCAAACTGGAATGGAGCAAATCAACGTTGTGGGCACATTCACAAAGCCTTCACAAATTTCTCCGCTAAACTTCCCCGAAGCACTACAACAGAACCCGAAGATGAGCTTTGAAACTGACATCCGCTTTGGATCTAAACAAAACATTAACATCAAGGGTAACGGTGAAAGGAGCCAGCAATACACTGAACAATTACGTAACCATCCGTTGGCCAAGCAATGCATTGAACAAGTAGCGAAGGAAAATTATTACCAAGAGGCTTGCCAACAAATGATCATAAGAGCTCATGCGCCTAACAACTTCAGATTCACTGTGGCATACAAGGACTTAAGCAACACAGTAAGAGGCATATCCTCCCAAATGCTTAGAATAGCACACAGCTGGAACCTCTGGAAGTCTATGGTAGATGTATTGAGGGCTCCACTCTCAGCTGACGGAAAATTGGACATTATCGCTGAAGCCTCATACCCGACCAACACTCTGGACTTGAAGCTTAACTCCCAATTCGGTGAAATGCGCTTCAGAGACATCGCTATTCCACGCGGTAGTGCTTACGCCTTATCCATCTACTGGCCAATCCAATCACACGAAAATGTGCTTAACTACTTCAGCAGATCTCAATATCTACGTAAGTTCATTAAATAATTATTGAATGTTATTGGATGATGAAAAAAAATCATAACACAATAATATTATGTTCTTACCTTTATATTTTGTTGCAGCTTATTGTACTGTTGATGGCTCCAACGTAAGGACTTTCAGTGGTCGCAGCTATGAATACCCGCTGAGCCCATCGTGGCATGTTGTTATGCAAGACTGGACACAGAAGGAACAAGAGCAGTTAGTGGTTTTGGCTAGGAAACCAACTCAGAAGAACTTGGAAGTTTACATCTCATACAGGTAATATTATGTACCATGGGGCAACTTCAAAAGAGCAAATTAACGGACCTACGTCATTTGGTCGGAATAAGTCGTGATCCTTCGGCTGAGTTTCAAATAACACGGCCAAATTACTTAGATCCACTATCTGTGTCTGTTTCAACTTCCCTATTTTGATTGTGTCCAATTTAAAACAAACGTAAACAAATGGAAATCTCACTAAAATTATTTAGAATTATTTAATTATCGAAATAATGCTATTTTTTTAGAGCTCCAAGCGGCCAAGAATTAGAAATTGAAGTACAACCAACTCAAGGCAACAATCCCCCGAGTGTGAAAGTACAGACCAGTGCCAACAAGGTTTCCGAAGGTGATCTCACCGTATACTGGGACGGCGAGGACGAGAGGCCAATACTCGACTACTACACCGACAAGAGCGGCGTATGGATCATGAACATAAGGGAAGGCCGCCTTCGCATCATGTACGATGGTCAGCGACTTGTTGCTCTCGCTAACAAGAACCGCCAGAACAACCGCGGTATCTGTGGATACATGAGTGGAGAACCTCGCGACGACTACTTCACTCCCAACGGCCTCGTCGACAAGCCCGAACACTACGGTGCCTCGTACGCCCTCAACGACGCCAACAGTGACCCACAGACCAGGGAGCTCCAGAACCAAGCCAAGAGCTCAGCGTACCAGCCGCAGCAGAGGTTCACAGCGATACTCCGGTCCGACGAGCAGTGGAGAGCGGGCATGCAATCTTCATCATCGGAAGAGAAGGAGTGGGGATCGCAGGACGTTTACAGATCCAGGAGCTACTTGAGAGAGCAGGGTCCTTGCAAAGTGCAAAAGCAAGTCCAGTATTACGAGAACTACGGTGAGATCTGTATCTCGACCAAGGCCTTACCCGCCTGCCAGTCCCATTGCACCGGTGACAACTACAAGGTGCAGGGGGCGCAGATGGTGTGCCGGCCGAAGCTAGACCAGCAGTTCCAGGCGTACAGAGACCAGATTCGCCAGGGTGGTAACCCCAAGATCAGCGGAGTGCCTCAGCCTAAGCAGTACAGGGTACCCGGATCTTGCAGAGCGTAAACATTACAATCTGCAAATTAACGACAAGGCATGTTAATGACAACGAATAAATATAATTTTGTATAATATCATTATTATTATATAGAATATTTCGGCTTTATAGTATTTATTTATCAAAATTGTATATCGTTTGTATTTATATTTATTGTTTATGTATTTATTTGTGCTTATTATAGTATTATTATGAAAACTTAGAATAGATATAAGCAGCAAATGAAAAAATACCAAAAAAATAAAGTTAGTAATAAGTCATAATGTTTTGTGTTTTATTTTTTTAAAGTCGTATCATTTGGCAAACGTACCTCAAAGATCTGATGCCACGGCAGTGGCATTGCCAAGTCGAGCGAGAAGCAAACACTGCCGTGCCATCTTTACACGAACCTTTTCGTCGGATTTTCAGCCCGCTATTTGAAAATATCTATAGAAAGCTGAAATTTCCACCGTCTAGTAAGCTCACAACACATACTTGAAATCCGAAATTTTAAGCCTGTAGTACTAAAATTTTAAGCATTTAGTTCTGAAGTTAAGCGATAGCAAAGTTTCGCATTTTCGACACTCACTCACTCTTGATCATCAAAGTACAACTACTACTTCCCATGAAGTGCTATAGTTTGGTACAGAGCTGAAGATTAATTCATTAATAAATTCATTTAAAAGGAAAACTATAAAAACTAGGATATTTAGGAATTTTTTTCTTTCCAATATAAATTTGGCAAAAACTATGACTATTTTGACGACTGTTGTGTTGACTTTTAGTTTTGTACCTCACGAGATGGGAATAGTAACTGGAGAAAGCGGATCTCTTGAAAACCCGGTTTTGTACTATTGGAAAATAAGAATACAAAGATGTGTTTAAACAACAATTGTGCCAAAAAGGTTATTTTTGTACAAAAAGAAGTGAAATTTATTGTGATAAAAATGGGAACAAAAGTGGTAAATGTTTTATGCAAAAAAAAAATCCACAGCCGAACATATGACCATTGACCTCCTCGTTTCTGGAAGTCGGTTAAAAATGTAGTTGTATTTTGTTGTTCCGCTAAAAAATTAACGAATAACGATACATACGACCAAGGCAAGCGTCAAACTCATTGATTTAACATTAGATACGTAAGTTGTGAACAATGTTTCCTTAGCTTTTATAAAGGTATTTTTTTGTAAGAAAAACAGATAAATATTAATAAGTTTCTAAGTCCATTATTCGTGCTATGTAATCGAAAGTCTATAACCCATTTCGGATAAAATTTCTTAAACCATTATTGTCAACAACAAAGTGACAATACAACACTTTGTTTACAACCACGTTTTGTATGGATATGATAAATTTTTTGACAGAGGATTAATGAACCATACCACCAATCTAAGGTCCGGTTTACATTTAATAAAGTACAGTAGCGAGTTAACAAAACGGTCAGCTAGAAAATAAGTAGTAAGTGACGTTCAAAAGTAGGCGAGTTTAGCAACCATAAGTTTCTTGTTCGATAACAAGATAAGTCTCCATAAATTGCTCAATTACCGCCTACAAACTAATTAAATTTAATATTTTACAGTACTAAATATATATTGTATTAAAATTTTCTTTAATTATTATAATATGAACTGTTGTGATATGAAGTTGGCGAGGTGCGGGAGACGCGAGGGGGTAGCACTTCGCACTTAACTCGCTAAAAAATAGGATCGCGTTCTATTTAAGCCAACTTAGTTAACAACTTACAACTTAACTCGTTTTTAACGTTCAAACATCAAAACTAACTAAACTCGCCGATCGCGCAAGCTAACTCGCAACTTAGTTAAATCAAGTGTAAATCGGCCTTTACTGCACGAGTCCACTAGCAAGTGGCTGGGATTTTTTTTTGTTTCCAGTACCTTCTTACATAAAATCCTGTCGGCATTGCTTTTCATTTCTTTTTATAAATAACTATTTTAGTTTTAGTACTTGTAAAACTTTACTGGTAAAATCATTAAACATTAAAAAATATATAGAAATGGCTGTTCGAATTATAACGCGTAAGTTTATAAGGTCATAACAATTCATCAGAAGCAGTGATTGGATTTTTGTGCACCAAATGTAATTTTGTAAAAAAATGCATTTTAAAAATGGAATGGCGGGAATATTATTTATTCATTGTTAACTCTTTGCTTATTTACATCGCCAACTTTCTTAGATACCTAGTTAATTAAATTACTACAAATAGAAGAAACATATTATTGTATTTTCAATAAATTTATGGTTATTAAGGATTATTTTAAAAATCAAACATGTTTTCGCCCGAGCAACAACAAATTGAAATATGCTTACTGAAATCCAACTTAGAAGAAATAGAAAACGATCTAGTTGTACAAGTAAGCTATACAATTATTACTGTCTTTGTGATCATTTTTCGTGCCAATATTTCTTAATTATGAGACACTTATTTTATTTAAACAATTACAGCGGTCCGCTATACCAGCATTAGATGCTGAAAATGAGCAAAAATATAGAGAAACGATGTCTATGCTGCGTGTAGCGCGCTCACTTAACTCAGAAATAGAGCGACTCAAGCAGGAAAATGGTATTTTTTTCTTTTACATTATAATATTATAAGATTTTTTGTTCACAATCTACGGTAATGACTCAACCGAAAATTGTAAAATTATATTCCAGACCAGGAGGAATCATACAGTAAAGGCCTACCCAAACAAGTTTCTCTTCCTTGTTTCTTTTTACTGAACATTTTTCTATTAATTAAAACATTTACGTAGAAGATAATATTTTTATAAATTAATATTAATGCCTGAATGTATAATCATTATAGAAAGAATTAATGAATATACGTGACAATCATTAACTCTTGTAACTATGGTGTTATTTATAAAAACTATGTGCACATTCGTTTATGATAAAAATTATATTAGCTGTAACTAAGGGTTGAAATTTAAAAATGTCGTAATAGTAAGGTTTTAAATATCGTAAGACTTAATCTATTACATAAAATTTTCGTGTGGTTATTGGTCATTTAATAACCTGGAAGATTTTATAAATACTATAAGTATTATAAATCTTAACACCATCATAAAATTAAATATAATTTTGGTACGGTCATTAGCGAAGCCTGGAAGAGATCATGAAGACTGCCAGAATCTAAATTCATGAGTACCTCCCGCTCGCCTCCTGGGTCCTTCCGTCTAAGTCCTGACCGACCGCGGGTCAGCTATTTTACTTCATTTTGAATAACTATTTTATTTCGCATGACTACTTCCGAGGGAAACTTAATGTCGCATACAAGTTAGTCAACTACAGCGAATATCTAAATAATATTTTGGTTAAATCTCTAGAGGAAGCTCGGAAGAAATTTATTGTAATAGTATACAGCTCATTTTATATCTTTCGCTTTGTTTTGGTTATAAATCTGATTTTACTACATTCTTTTATGATTTTTATACACACATTCTCATCGCTTGTCATCATAAGCAAATATCATGCTATAAAGACTAGGGAAAAGGCTAAGCGTGAAATATCCATATTAATATTATAAGCGATAAAATTCCCTGGTAATTGTAAATTCTATGCCTAAACGGCAGAAATTTTCATACGGTATTTGCATCCGGTACATTGTAATAAGTTTTCCGAAATTAATAAACTGTTCTATTTCGTAAAGTTGAAACTGTTAGCTCGTATTGAATATTTAACAGTGGAGCATTCAAACAATCTGTGCATTTTGGCTTAGAGCGATAAATTGATGCATGACAAACTAGTTTGTTTGTTGGGTCGTGCGCGTGAATTTATGTTTCATGACTTTACTTGGGATTAAGGCCACGACCGCACAGAGCTATACGCGACAGGGGTAAAACTTACCGCAACGGTGACCAACGTTACCGCATTTTCTACGACCGAAGCTTCACGCGAAATGTTGACGATGCGCGCCGGGGTGCATCGCATTTGACAAACAGCGTGTGCGGTTGTAAAATTTGCTATAACAAATAGATAAAGTTATGGTTAAATAGTGGTAGGTTACTAGTACAATAATAATAGATCAGTAAAGTGCATTAGTGCATATAGTCTATTACAACTCTAATATGTCGACACATGAAAATGTAAAAAAGTAATAATTAAAAATATACTCAGTTTGACAAGAGATGACTGTGCAATGTACAAGATTGCCAATTTGTGACAAGCGTCTATTTGGCTGCAGAAAATACTCTAACAAATTATCAGCTATAATCCCAAACGCTAACAAAGCTAGGACATACCCAAGATTACTCTGTCCTTGTTAAGACACAGATGTAGCCAGTTCAGGGCAACTCGCTTTTGTGCACGTTTTTAATAAGAGTCGTAATTCATGATGAACATAATATAATAAGGTGGAATATTCGTCTTTAATGGATGATAAAATGAGGGCAAAGACGAATATTGTTCTTCGAAAGTATTATTGCTAGTATTGGTTCATAATGTGTAATGTGGCTTAAACAGGCTCGTTGGTAGCTTAAGCCGGGGGTCGCGGGTTCAATTCAGGTCGACGGAGCAAAAAGTTTTCCAATGTTCCTGGGTCTTGGATGTATATTAAATATGTGTATCATATAAATAAAATCTTAAATATGTGTAACGTATAAGAGTATTAAATATATTTCCGTACCACTCGTCCCTCGGGTACTTATCACGGGACCGGACTGACATGGTGTGAAGCGTCCAAAGATATTAGATATAATTATTTGAATGTACTATCAGTGAAGTTAAGTTAGTCTAGTTATTTCAAATGCTACAGACCACACTGCATTGACTTACCTGACCAAATGATGTTAGATTGCTATATACCTATGAATCAATTTCTTTAAGGTACCAACGGCTACATTTCGTCATTTTCGCGAAATGAATCTCAGTGCATTCATGCTCTTATATCGAATGTTTGTAGTGCGATTAACGGCTAAGCGCATGCAGCTACAGCGGCGCTGCGAGGAGCTAGACGGCGCTGAGGAGCGAGCGCAACGCACGCGCCGCGAGCTTGACGCGCAGTGCAAACAGGAGGATAGAGATATTGAACTAGAGATGTATGACCTATACCCTACTAATATTAGTATTAAATCCATTCTAATATACAGGGTGTAAATATACCGCTCCCACTAACTTCGGGATATGATTATACTACACTTTCTCATTACAAAAATGTA
>JAOTAV010094059.1:0-11109 GCA_026546445.1 Cyclargus thomasi | reverse complement strand
GCTCGGCGGCCTCCCCGGCTTGTAGTTAGAGACAGCAATACATATTACAAATACCTATTTTTCATTTCTCTAGCCGCTGGTGTATTCTCTTAACGCTCAATGATGTGGGCGCGGGACAGCTAGTATCGTTTAGTGCGGTTAACCACAAGGAAAATTTAAGTAACTAATTACAATGTATATCAAGTTCGAGCAATAAAGTCAGTCGAAGTGCGGAAAATTATTTGTATACACAGCAATGGGTGACCCTGAGCGAGGCCTTGGGCCTGGTTTTGTTGTGAATAACAATCTGTTTACAACGCACTGGGCGTTACCGCCAATTCACTTGTTTCTTGTTCATTTGTTGTTAAACATGCGTAAGTATTTTTTTTGTAATGCTTAGGATAGAGGCGGGTAGTTTTTCAAGATAGAATAGATAGCTACTCTCAGTAAGCTAGCAGACTGTATCTGAGCTCGTGTAGGCAAAACTAGCTTAGAAGTAAAGCTGGTTTATGTAGCTTGGTATCCAAGGTTAAAAAAACATTCTCGTGTATGTATCGTGTACTCGGGCTGATGATGATTGAAATTATTCAACTTAGGTATCAAACCGGAGTCAAAAGTGCGTCCTAACCACTGGATTACGCGTCATCACTAATCATCTTTTTTTTCAGTTTTCTGTGAGGTATCACTCCGGTCGAACCGGCCCATTCGTGCCGAATCATGTATCTCCCACGGCAATGAGCATCTGTATTATGTACTTGAGATTGGAAAATGTCTCATAGGTCATGCCTTTACCCGTTGTTTCATTGGTCATGACTTTACCCGTGTTCGAACCTGCACCCTCTCGAGTGTGAAACCAAAGATCTTACCCGCAAGGCCACGGACGCTCTAATCATCGCTAAGTAGTAAAACGTTGTATCAACGCATAAGATCTCGTCAGCGGTATTTCAGTATGGGTTGCCGCAGGAAGTGGCTACTTACGCGGCTATTTGAGTTGGACTCGCTCACATCAGCCCCGGTCCTACATAAACCGAGAGCTGGTAGTAATTTTTGAATAAGTATTTGAGGCAAGCTGAAATCTTGTAATGTATCTCTCCTAATACACCCCAATACGGAACTGCAGACCTGGCTAGTAAGAAGCGTGGCTAAAAAAACTAAAAAAAAAAACAAATTTTCAAAAAATTATATCTCGGAATCACATTGTTTAGTGATGAAAAATCCTGTATTCAAATTTGAAGTTGCCACAAATACATTTTTAAAGTTAAGCCCCCGCTAAATCTGGCTTACCATTTTTTCTATTTTTTAAATTTTCGTCTACAGCATATATATTTCTGCCATTGCCTCAAATATATTTCTGGAACATATATTTTTTTTTTATCTCAGGTAAGATGTATAGGTTAGCCCCGCTTTTCATCAGCCAGAGTTGCAGTGCCGTATTGGGGTGTAATAGATTTATATGACAAGGATTCTGCTTGCCTCTAATACCTACTCAAAATTTGCTATAAACTCTCCACCCCTGTTTGACGTTTGTGTATACTTGTATAGTTTTGTAACTCGTGCGTATAATGTAAATTATATTCTCATATGGGTATAATTCTTCCTTAAGTTTAGGAGACCCGAGACCAGTTTTTCAAACATGACAGCAAGTTAGTGTCAGTGAGTTGTCTAGCTAGTATTTCTGACTTCGCGTAGACAAAACTTGCTTTATTTCTAAGCTAGTAATCTAAGTGAACTAGGTGCTGCCTGCGACTGCGTGTAACTTTATAAATTATCCCTTTTTAACAACATTTTATGATTATCTGCTCGACTTCTATTGGACGTACCGCGATGTTGCATGTCCTTTCTCGATAAATGGACTAACTAATACATTTTTTTCAATTCCGGCCAGTGGTTTTTTTAATGATATGGGAGGAAGCGAGCAGACGAATCACATGATGAAAAGCAACTGCCGTCGCTCATAAATTCTGAGATTAGCGCGTTCAAAAACAAACACTTCAGCTATTAGTATAGAAGTAATAATATATTCGTTGATAAGCGGCACAAGCCTCGTACGTCGAGAGCATAAATGTAGGTTTTCCAAGAACACATCTCACAAGCCTTCAAATAATATTGTTTAGTATTACGTACTTTGTATAATAATATAAAGTACGTAAACAGAACATTAAATCAAAGCTATATAGTTTATTTACATTATTAGTTAAATTATATTCAAACATAAGCAAAATAGTCTTTACAATGCGACTGTGTGTATATCGACCCCCCGAATCTCCTTGTGCGATCATCCCCAACGAAAAAACAAAGTTATAAAAGTTAAGAATTTTAAGACGATTCATCCGTTTTATTTTATAAGGACTTCAAAGGATTTTTTTTGTCTAAAATGTTTTCATGATCCTCAAATGAGACGATATTTCAGTATCATACCTACATCAAACGACCGTGTTCTAAGCTTTTGAATTCCTTTGTCATTAGCGGAGCATTGAACATCATCAGAAGTGAAGCTATTCTATTTTTTTTTTAGAATAATATCATAACATAAGCTATTGGCTTATTGGGTTGAAAATTTCAGTAGTTCAGGAATGATAACGATAGACAAGTTTTGATTGCTTACAAATACTAAAACAAAAACCGGTCAAGTGGGAGTTGGACTCGCGCACTAAGGGTGCCAGTAGAGAGCACAAAATTGAGAAAATTTGTTCTAGAAGTTGAACAGTTGTAACAACCGATTATGACAAGCTAGCGATAGCGCGATGTAGAGGTACTAGCGCCATCTTGTTTTTAAAAAGTAAAAAACATGTTTTTTGTATGAGAGGTCCATATAAACATTCAATTTATTTTGTTTTTAGTATTTGTTATGATATCGGCAATAAAAATACATATTCTTTGTAAATTTATCTCTATTTTTTACCGTTCTTGAGATACAGCCTGTAGACAGACAGACGGATAGATAAACATTGAAGTCTTAGTAATAGGGTCCCGTTTTTACTTTTTGGGTACGGAACCCTAAAAATTGCCACTGACGCGTGAAGGTAGCCCAAGCCAGCGGCCTATGTTGATAGAAGCATGTCGACGACACGAAACCGGGTGTGTCGTTTACACATGATATTATGTCGAATGTTGCCGAGAAATGTCGGCGACGTCGATGGCCTGCACTCTGTGGTGCGCCTTAAAAAGACGTCGAGCAACCGATGACGTCATGTACCGTGGCCATCTAGATTGTGTCGGATTACAAGATCGCGTGACCGCATTATGTTAACCACGTAGCTCTATCGCCGACCGCAGCATACATTAACACAGACCGACACCCCGATTCTACCAAATCATTGCAATATTAATGCGGCTTCGCTCTTGATACGATCCAGTTTGTTTCTTAGTAAATTGGAAAATAGAATTCGCTAGAAAAAGGTGACGAAAAATTATATATAAAATTGCTAGTGTTCGAATTGCCAAATCAAAAAGTGTTAAAAAAAATATTGATTCCAATTATAATTTGTAAGATGTTATTGATTACAGTTTAAATAACTGTCATTTAATTAGTTATTACAAAACGAATTAATATTCTATCAGCAATGTATACATATACGATAAAATGTGGAACGAAATATGTCGGCAATTGAACAACTTTTTATGGAGATATAGATTATATATGTTCTATTTATTATCAAAAGTTGCCGAACCAGTTTGCTGCTGCAGCTGCACTGAAAAAGCAGGATTTGGGCTCAGTGTAGTAGTTGCTACAGGCCGGATATACCTCACTATAATCCCCATATATTGACTTCAAATTGCTCCTAGTTAGTGCTTTATTTAGAGCTACTGAGGGTTATTATGACCCGTTATTCCCAGCCAAGTTCCAGCCAGTCAGCAGTCACGTGACACTAAATACGTGAAGCTTGACGTTCCCTAATGTCACCAACATGTTTAAAATCCATTCATAGACAACCAAACTAGTATTAAACAGTTATTATTCTAATAATACATTGTAATACGAAAATAGAACTAGGCAATTTTTGGCCGTATATTGTATTGCCTGGAACCATGCAGGTTTGTAATAATAGCCCCCTTGGTTCATAGTGGAAAGCGATATATTATGATCATGTGATCATTGGCTTTCATCGTTAATTTTAAAATTGCAAAAGTTAATAGTTAAGGCCCGCAACACACTTGCGAGTTATTCAGCGAATGTGCAAAAACAACTGTATATTATATAACGGTTTTCAAATTATTGTTTAGCGTGATCGACGCACCAACATCTCGATTCCTAAGAAACAAACTTTCAAATTTGAAGACATAAGTGGAAGAAGCGGACAACTAGCATTTTGCAACTTTCGAGTATACACTAATTTTTTCCCATAAAATGTTGACAAATCAAAACTAAACACATTATTTTAATTTAAATAATATTTCTTTAATTTTAATATTTCAGGTTAATTAACGCAAAAATCAGGGACATTAAAAGAAATAGGGTCCTGTTTACACTTTGGGTACGGAACCCTAGAAAGGAAACACAGTGAACTTTGCTTGACGTAGTCAGCATCGCGTGTAATATAATGTGAACAGGAAAAGCTGTCGAGAAAAATGTTGAATGATATCCAAGCCCGGTGCGTGATGAAATATATAAATCTCTTTCGACGTCTTTATGAAAAAATATCACACTAGTTTCATAATGTAACGCATCATATTGTAACATTATTATGTTAACAATATTTTGTTATAGCTCGATATAAAGGACGACCTCTGTGGCTCAGTTGGTAAGCGCGTTGGTAGTGGGTTCAAATCCCGCCGACGGAATAAAAGTTTTTCAATGTTACTAGGTCTTGGATGTATTAAATATGTGTATTATATAATAAAAATCTTAAATATGTGTATAGTATAAAAACTATTAAATATATTTTCGTTGTCTAGTACCTATGACATAAGTCCTTCAGGTACTTAGCACGGGGCCAGATAGACGTGGTGTAAAGCATCCATAGATATCATCATTATTATTATCCTATGAGACACCTGTCTACTTTCTTTTGATTGTCCTGCTCTACGACAGAGCAGGAACAGGCACACAGGAACTACGAAAGCTCTGCAGAGGATATTCGCAACACCAACCCCAATCACATCGTTCGATTTATGACCAGCATTGGGTTGGAGACTAGCGAAAGGGAACCTTCCACTTGGCCTGAAGCTAAAACTCGTCGACATGTGTATCCCGCCCATCCTAACCTACGGTGCTTAAGCATTTTAGGTGTCAAAAGGATGGATGGCATACGAAACACCACTCTGCGCTCAGAAACCAGACTTATGGATGTCGGCAGAAAAGCGGCTGACCTAAAATGAAACTGGGCAGGGCACGTTGCCCTGATGCACTCGGACAGATGGGCGCGTCTAGTGATGGAGTGGCTATCGACTGGTCGCCGAAACAGGGACAGACCCAAGAAAAGGCGGCGCGACGAATTAGACGCTGCAGACAAAGAGTGGCCAAACACAGCGAAGGATAGAGAAATCTTTAAAAAAAGGGGAGACCTTTGCCCAGCGGTGAGACACTAATGGCTGTTAATAATAATAATATATTGAGTTGGGGACGGTGCTCTAATGCGAAGGAGTCACAATAGTCTATCAAGGATCGCAGTGACGTCAGGGCCACAACAGTCCTGCCTTCCGGAAAAAAAAACTGTAGGCTTTATTTTTATAATTTTTATAAAGTCTGTTTGTCTGTTTTTTCTAGTATATCAGGAAAGCGATTTATCAGGTAATCACACTGGGTCTAAAAAGATTACAAGCTGTGTGAATGCCATTTACACTAATGTAGATTTATATAGGTTTAAACTGAAAGCCGACAGCGTGAATTATTGTGCTCAATTTTCATGCATTTAGTAAAATCAATAACGCATATCACATTATAACGTTAACAAGCTAAATGTAAAAAAACAGAAAAGCCGACTGCAGGAACCGTTGCCATTTTTAAATATCAAGTTACGTATATTTCTAAAATGGCTTTAAATCTTTTCATTTCAATACCCTACTCGACCTAAATGGATGGAAAAATCATTTTGAAACCTTAAAAAAAATTGACTTCAAAATCCTCCATGAGGATTTTTAATTTTTTATTGTACCCAGTGTCACTTGCGCTATCAAAACGAATCTAACGATACATCATACGTTAAAATCCATCAAGCTGTTTAGGCTACAAGTTATTTTACATTCATACTCTTCAAAAACATAACCGTCCTTTAGGGGCAGTCGTGTAAAAACAGTATACTGAACATTATTAAACATAACTTTTTCAGCATAATTCGAATCTAATTATGATAGCAGTGTAATCAAGTATGCAAAATGTATTAGATGCCTTAGCGAACTTTGGTTCATTTAAAATCGCCGGGAGGCATTTTCTTTACGAGATCAAAAGCCTGATGAAATAAAACTGCGAATAATACAATACAAAATATTGCCAGACAATTTACACAAGTATCTTTACGTGTATAGATGACCTTTAGACAAACCAAAACGAAAAAAAAGTAAAGATGTAAAGATAAAATTTCGATCTTGACTGCAAGCGGCCGCGACACAAAAAAAGCAAATAAAACCACTTTATGACATTTCTAGTTTACTTGTCCATGTAGCCGCCGCTTTGTAGTGTTTGGTGTAGAATAATAAAACCATAGGATTCAGTACAACATGACACAGAACAGAGTCCTTAAGATGGTGGGGGACGTCCATTACTGAGTCTATAACATGGTCATGGTGGCCCAGTTTATACTAGACTAGACTACATGTCATGAATCCTGTCAAGTGTCAACCATTGATAAATATAGTCTGTCTACTATAAATTGAACCTAGAAAAGACCATCCAAACTCAAAAATTCTGTAGATGGTATCATACAATTATTGTAGTGGCAAAAAAAATTTAATCATTTATCAGACCATAAGACTTAAACACGCGTATTTCAATATAAATTTTGTAAAAAGCAAAGTGTTTTTTGAGATTTTAAAGTTAAAGTGTTGCTTGTTATAAATAAAATACAGTCTAAGTCATTCATTCATTCACTGACGACCTCTGTGGCTCAGTTGGTAAGCGCGTTGGTAGCTTAAGCCGGGGGTCGTGGGTTCGAATCCCGCCGACGGAGCAAAAAGTTTTTTAATGTTCCTGGGTCTTGGATGTGTATAAAATATGTGTATCATATAAAAAAAACTTAAATATGTGTATAGTTTAAAAGTATTAAATATATTTCCGTTGTCTGGTACCTGTAACACAAGTCCCTCGGGTACTTAGCACGGTACCAGACTGACGTGGTGCGAAGCGTCCATAGATATTATATTATATTACCTATATAGAACTAAAGCTTGACCACAAGAGCTATAGCGCGCTTATTTGGTATAAACCAAAGGTGGTTTATACCAAATAAACGCGGCGCCGCGGGGGAGGGTTACCATGGTTACAGGCCGCGCTGCTCTGTGAGTTGGCCGTCGCCGTCGCCGGTAGAATTTTTACCCGTCCTGCATTACTAGGGCGCGGTACAACGGTTGTGGTTAAACTATTTAGTTGATGGACGTACGTCATTTGGTCGAAATATGTTAATTCCATAGCGAATTTAATAGTATAGTCGGGATTTAATATAACGCGACATAACAGTATCCACAAATGATGTAATTTCTGGACATTTCTTCAAGCACTTTGGTGTTTGACTTGTTAAAGAAACTTATATATTCCAATCATTAAAATCGTATTTTTAGGTATCTGTAGAGCTCAGGTTTACCTATGGTTACAAGTAACTGCACACAAATTTTCAACTTATTGCCATCGTAATAAGGTTGAAAAGGCTTAGAGTAACTTTTACATTGTTTTGTGTGTGGGTACATTGTAACGTGATGTTGAAGGCTCGTTTCTATTACTCGGAACATCACGTGAAAACAGGAATTAATACCTTCATACATTTGTGAAAAGCTTTTGTTGAAGTAAATGTGTTCGAAAAATCTCAACCCCTAATACCCTCTTTGTGGGATGATTTTTCTTTGTTTATTTTGTAAATGATCCTAATGTGTTAGTTTCTCTTTCTTCTTTTGTTTCCAATGCGGTAAATATCAAATATTTTTTTTAGGTACAATCAGAGAACTGAAACAGATACAGATGGTGGATCTAAGTAATTTGGTCGGGTTATGTCAAACTCAGCCGACAGACTCACGGTTTACATGAAATTGACATATTCCGACCAAATGACGTAGGCCCGTCACTGGGTCTCTTTCAATTTCAACCATTATACATTTCTATTAAGAATAGTAGCATAATATAATTTTCTTTAATCTAGCTCTTAGAAAATACATATAGGGGGCTCTACGAAATTTAGTCGCTTTTGTAACACAATAAATGTTGTTAAAAATCTGTAAAAACTCATTTAATTAAAAACAAGTGTAATATCCAAAAACAAATTACCCGACTGCGGGAAATTTGTTTTTTTCTTTTGTATTTTTATAAATCTATTATCACAAATACTAATCTGAGCCAAAATCCATCAAGCCAGGCTGCAGAGTGAGCTATACAATAATACATACATACACACATACATACATACATACATACATACATACTCTCGTAAAACATAACCCTCCTTCTGGTGCAGTCGGGTAAAACAGGAAAAAATAATTAACAGTGCGGACGGTTCCTTACCTACGTATTAGCATAGACCAAATATTTTGTAGGTATAATTCCTCTATGTTATTAGTATTTCCATATTCCATTGATAATCTCGTATCTTAAAAATGGCTATGTTTCGGGAGCCATAAAAAACTAATAATATTTTTTTTCTTAGTAACTGTGAAAACGAATAACCTCATATCTAGTTTTGTACAATTAATTAGAAAAAAAATATCACTTTTTCAGGCAGTAATACGTCGATATGCTATATCTTATTACTGGTTGAAATAGAAGAAAACCTTACATATTTTATTACTAACAAACATGTATACAATTGCAGTATTCATTTAATTTAAAAAAAAAACGAAATCATATCAACAAATAAATTGATTGAAACGTTTTTTATGTGTTACGACATTTTCGTACAGAGGGTTCGAATCTGCGGCATATTGTTAAGCTGTTATGTAGGTTCATGCATTTAAATCGCAAAATTATTTACAAGCGGACGCCGTTCTGTGTAGGTACAAATGTTTGGTATTGGTATATTGTGGCATGTTGGTTACGATCCGTATTGTGGTTAATTTTGTCGTACTAAATTTTATTTTCAGCGTCATTTGGAAATATCTAAAATATAGAATTCTCGTGTCACAGTTTACGTTGCCATACTCCTCCGAAACGGCTTGACCGATTTTGATGAAATTTTTTTTACTTATCCGGTATCTACGAGAATCGGCCAACATCTTCTTTTCATCCCCTTAAATTATATATATGGCAAAACAACGTTTGCCGGGTTCACAAGTTCCTCTGGTATAAAAATTTACACATATAATATATTATATATACTTAATTATTATATACATAAAAGTCCGAAGCGTGATGGACTGACATTAATAGTAATGTTATATAAATTGAATAAGAAGTTTGAATGAGATCCTAGGTACAAAAACCTAACATAAAGATTACAAACAAAGGATACAGGCGAAAAGCCTATAGATGATCCTATATTTAAAAAAAAAACACAAGTCCCTCGGGTACTTAGCACGGGGCCAAACTGACGTGGTGCGAAGCGTCCATAGATATAATATTATTATTATATTAATGAATTAGCAAATTACAACTACCGTTATTACGGTATTATCTCTCTAGTTTTTGAGTTCGCACGCCTGAAATTCGGCAATCGGTGAAAAAACGTTTGTTTTTATCGTGTTTTTTTTTCAATTTTAAAATTTAATACCATAAGTAGTCTATGTTACTCTCCATACATTCAACTAAGTATTTGCAAAAAAATCAAGTCGATAGGTTGCTTCGTTTGGGCGTAATCGAATGAAAAACAGACAAACATTCTTTACCATTCGTAACTTTAGTAAGGATTTTAAGAACGTTTCAATACATTATAGCAGTATGCAAAGCCAAAAACTGCCGTTATTATTTTCTGTGCTTCAATAATTTTCATGTTTGTTAAGTAAATGGTTTAAATGTGAATAACAATAAGTCACAACCATTCGATATATTGTCAAGGAAAAAAAAAGTATTCAATTTGATTACAAAAAGTCACAAGGGTCCCAATTTCCGGCAAAAATTTGTAGCCTCTTTCCTTAAGCCACATCATTATTTCAAAGGTATTTAAGTGACAGTATTTCGCATTTTAAATGAAATTTCACCAGCAGGTTCCGCGGTGTCCAATATGGAAGAAAAAAAATCAATTTGGCAAACGGTCGTCGCCATCTTGAAAAAAGATCACGTAAATCGCTTTTTAAAGACTAAAATGGATTTGGGGTCGTTTAGGCTGGGCGCAAACCGGCGACCGATGTCCGCGATCGGTCGCTAATACTAATGTTAAGGGCCTGTATCACTGCTTATTGTCAAAGTTTCTGTTAGGCTATCCACAACTTTTTTGACAGATTATATAATATACAACATTTTGACGACCTCTGTGGCGCAGTGGTTGAGCGCTTTGATACTTTTTGCTTTTGAATTCCGCCGACGGAACAAAAAGTTTTTCAATGTTCCCGGGCCATGGATGTATATTAAATATATTTCTGTTGTCTGGTATCTGTAACACAAGTCCATCGGGTACTTAGCACGGAGCCATATTGACGTGGTGCTAAGCGTCCACAGATATCATTATTATATAACATCTATCAAATAAATAGACTATCTGTTGTTTGATAACCGAAATAAATTATTATTAAAATATAATTGCCGCACCCTAGTAGGAACTATCAGAGTTTCACTCGATTATATCTAGTAACTAACCAGTGATCAAGTCTAGAAATTGGCTACCAAAACTAGACAAATACTAGAAATGTCGCCACCTTCTGCCACCCTAAAGCTAAAATGCCGCTTTATACAAAAAGTACTTTTTCAGATATGAGAAAAAAACGCGAAAATTTTTCTAAGGGTTTACCACTACATAATGGCAATATTATTTTTAATTTTTCGATGACTATAAAAGCTACAGAAATTTTGCTAATACACGTCGATAGAGCTTTTTCTTCTGATTATGACGGCATCAAAAT